>JAWNNQ010001279.1:600000-828421 GCA_035044765.1 Leucophenga montana | reverse complement strand
CGCATATATTAGACAAAAAAAGAAAAAGAAAACACTGCCGCTAGCAGCTATTCATTCAGCTATACATCCAGTGACACTCATCATATTTGTCCGCCAAGTCTCTCTGTCGCTACACCCCGTACACTTTTGACCATTACTAAATCAGCGTTCTTCTTCTGTTATCCTGCCAACGCATATTATTCCAAGCCTGCTACTGCTCCTGCTCCTGCTCCTGTTCGCTGCTGCTTTCACATCTCGCTGGTGTTCGCATATTTTCTTAATATTTATTCTGCTTTGTTTTCACTTTAGATTTTCATTTCTTTTCCTTGGCGCATATTTTCAAGCTGTCCCATTTGTGTACTGCCTTCATAGCACTTAGAAAGACTCCCGCTATATACATATATACGGGTATATATCTGTCCACTGTGCTACGAGAGTTGATTAATATGTCATTCGAAATATTTTTAAAATAACTATAAAACAATATGTTTAGCGACCTCATTTATGAATATAAGAGCTATTCTGGTGGCTAAGACACGTGTGAAAAGAGCGCTAATAGCTAAAAACACACACACTTTTATCAGCGATGCTGTACGCTGTTTATAAGCTTTTCCTAAGTGTTGTGATTTAAGTAGCAAAATATTGGCCAGCAAAACCTCTCTTCTGGGCATATATGTATAAATTGAAGACGCCTGCTGTTTATATCTGTATGTTAGCACCAATCTCAGAAACTACTGCGGATATTTGCAATTGGTTTTAACAAATTGACAGGCAGGTTCTGGATGAAATTAGGGTATATAGAAGTATATTTTAGGCGGTACCATGTGCCACCTATATAAGACGAAAAACAAATTCATAATATTTTAGCAACAGTTTGACGAAGATGTATGAGATTTGAGACATATGCAAAAGCACACGGGACAAATAAGACTGACACTGCTAAAATAGGCGATGGTACGCACCCTTTTTATAAATGTGTTATAACTCACAATCTACAATATCTAACGCAACTGAATGAATTTTGGTCCATATGTAAAGTGCTCCGGTAGATGTAAGATCCACTGGAAATGTACGTATATATTCATTCATTTTTTCAACGATTTATTCCTAAGCTGTTCTTATGTAGTAAAAGCTTATGATATTCCATATCTTCTTCGCAACTTTATCGAATCGTTTGAACAAGCTGGTATGAATAAAAGTAGTTTTGTCGCAACGCAGCAAGACGGACATGACTATATTACGCCAACTGTATTTACTCCATGTGAGATCTCTTTTACACATACTTAATAAGTACCAAAACAAAATATTTATACATTTTAATACAAATCTTTATTATCGCCTTCAAAATAGGCTGCTTTTAAGTCAATACAAGCATGCCAACGGTTAATCCAATTTTACATACACTTGTTATACGCCTCGGCCGGGATAGCCTTTAGTTGCATCAGCGAAGTTTTTTTTTTATGTCCTCAAACGACTCATTACGCGTTCCCTGGAGCGGGTATTTAAGTTTCGGAAACAGAAAATAGTCACAGGGTGCCAAATCTGGAGAATACGATGCACAGTGGTCGGTCTTGTATGGAATCGGCGGCAAAAAATACTTACAGTGCAGCTATCGAAACTTTTGTCATAGGCTTCTATCTGTAGTTAGATGACAATATGACAATATGTCAAAATCGTCAAGATCGGACCACTATATCATATAGCTCCCATATAGCCGACCAATTCGGAATGAACTCTTAGTATCCCTGATTTTTTATTGTTTTTTATCCGAATTTAACCAAATTTGGTATATGTCAGTCTTAGAAGCCTCTACGTGTGCTGACCAAATTTCATTCGGATCGAACCACTATATCATATAGCTGTCATATAACCTAACGATTTGGAATGTCTTGTTAGTCTTGTATGGAATCGGCAGCCAGAACTACTTAGAGCAGATATATCAAAGTGAAACTATGATCGCAGCTTTTTAAAATTGCAATAATTAATAAATCATAGAAAAGGTCATTTTGTTTTTAATTTAAGACATGTTACTCATAAGATATTATATATCTTATATATAATAAAAAAAATAATAATAAAAAAAATTCAATTGTACAAAATAATGAAAATAGAAAACAGAAAATTGATTTAAAATTACTCAATTACTAATATTTTTCTTGGTTTGGAACATATCCTTTGGTTTCCAACTCCAGCTGAACAACAAATCGAGCTTTTTCAGCATTAGTGACCTTTGGAGAGCAACACGCTTGAAAAAAAAAACGTGTGCGGGATGGTACGGATGAAAAGAAAATGCCTACACCAATTTAAATGAACCAAAAGTATCGTTTATTATAAAGAAAAAATACAAATTTTACATTTAAAACACAAATAAACAATAACAAACACATAAAAGAGCACTAACCACGAAGACACACAAAAAAAAAAGACACAAATACCTGTTGCACTCCGATCAACATTTTGTTACGAAAGGGCGGCTAAGGGCAGATAATTCAGGTTTTATTTTAATCTTAAGATATGCATCTATGATCAAAACAAATATGAACCTGGGAATCGGTGCGGAACACAACTAAAAGCTTAAGAGAAGTTAGAAATGGGAAATGACAAAACACTCACAAAAGGTCATTTGGTTATTTTAGATTTTTGGACGACACAGAACAATGTACAAATAGTTGGTTGGTTTAAATTAAGCTTTATACCTATACGAACGATATCCATATTACTTCAAAGTTATTGGCGTTTATTTTAAATATGTTGTTTGTGTTGAAAGATGGGGTTTATTCTCTGCAAAATCACAACGCACTGAATTGCCAAGCACATGGCTTAACTTTAAAGGGTTTTTTTTTTTGCAAAGAGCGAATGGTCACACAGAAAAAAACGTTGGATTCAAAAAGCTAATTTATCAATGAGATGATCAACATGATTAAAATTGTAAAATTTCGATTTCGGTTTTTTGATTTTTGTCGTATGGGAGCGACCACAGTGCTATGGTTGTGCGATGACTTTTGTTTCATGTTTGGCCAAAAACTCCGTCACAATCAAGCTGGAATGTGCAAAACATGCAAAAAATTCAGGTCTTTTGGTACGATTCTGGTGGTGACGCGTTTCATACAGAAAACATCAACCAAAATGTGTTGAGTCGATCCATAAGAGATGTTGAGTGTCTCTGCTATCTTTCTAATGCCAACACGACGATTTTCGAGCACAATTTCCATCACTTTTGTGATGTTTTTGTCGTTAACAGAGGTGGATGGACCCTCACTGCCACTCAAATAATTGCGTTCTCGATAGAGTAGAGTCCTGAAAACACTTTTGTAAAATTTTGAATGATTCCGTTGCCGTTGCATATGCATGGCAATGATAGTGACAGCCAACTTAAGAAGAAGAACCAAACCGATTCGGTTTACCGGTTCGGTATCAATCCACCAGTCCGGACCAATTTCGTTCCAGAGGAATGCATAATTATGTGCCTTTTTTCTTGCGTTTACTTAGATCTTATTAATCGACCCTCGCTATGTATGTGTATGTGTATGCGTGTGTGTTGCATTATTTCTGTATGTGTGTCATATCATTTTTATGAGTGTTTTCCACTTCTGCCTTAGGTTTAGCTTTCTTCCTGACTGTCTGCCAGGCTGTGTTTCGTCCCTCGTCCTTCTCTATGCCATTGCTTGATTTTCTTTTGTTGTTGTCAGAGTTTTGTTTGTCATAATTGTCAACTTGGCATGTGGCTGACTGGTGGACTGATTGGCGAACTAGTGGGTGAATGGATGGTCGGACGGACGGTCGGTTGGTCGGACGGTCTGTCTTGCTGTTTTTTTTTTCTTACTTCTATGCATACTTTCATCACTGTTGTTGTTGTTATTTTCTGTTTCCGTTCTTTTTTTTATTATTCTCCCGCTGCTACACTCCATTCTATACGAGAAATTCCTGGATGTACTTCCGCCTTGGGCTCATGAATCAAACCAGCCTTCATCTCTATACATGCAACTTGCAGCTAGTAAGCTAGCCGGTCTACCACAATCTCATTCTCAGTTATCTGCTTCTTTGTCCAACTGTCTGAACGTCGGTGTGTCATTCTGTCTGTGCATGATTACTTAGCCCTGTCTTGTCTCGAAGTGGCAGTGTACACTGTACAGGGTTGCCACACACTTCACACACCAAAATACAGCCAGCGTATAAGGCAAAACGCTGTCAGTGCTAAGCGTTCTCGCCCACAACTTCGACTGATACGAAATTCGAGAGATGTATGATAAGTTAGCAAAAGTGCCTTACAATATAGGTTATTGGTTACACCAGGGCTTTGATGCACACTTTACATGGCGAGGTGTCGCCAAGCTGTAACAAAGAAACACGCCGCCAACACAAGAAGTCTACAGTCAGGAGCAACTCGAACTTTTAGAGAGGGATGTCGTGCAAAAAGGAAAGGGACGCAAAATATAACAAGAAAGGATGGAATGCTGATTACAGATGCATTGGAATCACTGAGATTATAGAGAAGTTACTTCGCGCTGAAGGTAATAGTACCGCCGTTAGAGAAGTACTTCTAGAAATACTAGTTGATGATGCCGCTCTTGTAGTGACACCGAAGTATAACGAGTTCGACTCAGTAATTAATTGATACTTTCCTAACTCCATGTTTCGACCTGGCGATAATGTGTGTTGGCAAAATATTCGGACTATTGGCCCAAAAGATGAAATGGGTTCCGTATACGAGGCTTTCTCTGTGATGGTGCCTTGCCAGAGCTTTTTATGAAATGTTGGTAGCACATATGAAGCGAGCTCCACCAGAAGCGTCTTCTATAAAATAATGTCCAGTCTGGAAACCCAGATACCACTTGGAAACAGTCTACTGCATCATAATCTTATATTATCTCATCTGCATTTTGACGATTTTCTTGAATTTTTAATTAAAACGAACGAACGAATTTTGAATTAGCGAACTTTTTACTCAAATTTCTAAGGCGACCCTCGTTCTAACACTATACTGTCGTGCTTTATCCACTTCCGTATTTGTCGCATCCTGCTGCCACTCTGCGTCCTGCTTGACAGCAAGCTTTGTGTGTCCTTTCGTGTCTTCTTAATTCTTTTTTTTTTCTCCCTTCTTTTTTTTTTTGTTTTTGTATTTTGTGTCTCATCTACAAATTTTACTTGTCGCATATTTAAAAATTTCGCCGCTAGCACGGGTTAAGAAGCAAACAAATGCCTCCAACATCGTTGAATAACTCCCTGCTTCTTTCGCTTACCACAGTGGCACACTCGGCAGGTCCTTTACCTGTCTACTGAGCTGTCTCTGTCTGTCCAAGTACTGTGCATATGGCTGTGTATGTGTGTGTGCGTGTGTGTGTAAGTTCGTGCCTGCACTTTATATCGTCGTAGTCGCTCTTTTTCATTTCTTAGAAGCTTTCAAAGGACATTTTTTTGTAGTTACTTCTTTGCTTTTGTTGTTGTCGTGCATGGATTTGTTTTTTTTTTTTGTTTTTTTGTTTTTTTTTTTATTACCGCGTTGATGTGTATACATCGCCCACAAACACCACTCACCACTCATCTACCCACTCCTAGGTTTCTTACACTGCATGAGTCATAGTCTGGAGCTGTACCCCTTGGACGTTCTATGCGCACCCTTTAGACTAGTGGACGAAAGGGGCGCAGCTTGGTCTGTTGAAGTAACCTTAGACTTGATGTCGACTTTGACGCTTAAAAATTTTCGGTTGCCTGATTCTGCAATTTTTCTTTTTATTTATTTTTATTTCTTTTCCTTTGTGACTTTAAAGACTCGCTTCGTTGAGTTTCTCGCCAAAGCTTCGCCCATTTTTTATGCCAATGTGGGCGGGCCAGCATAAACAATTTAAGCAAAAACTTTTGTCTCACTTTTTTGTCGCTAGCAAAAACAAAAAAAAAAAAAAAGCCAAGAATTTTTTTCTTCACGACAGTATTAAGAAATTGAGCTGCGTGAATTGTACCAAAAAAAAAAAAAAAACAAAAAGAAAAAACTTACTAAAAAGCAAAAGCAAAGAACAACTTTAACTTCGGCCAAACTGACGATTTAATACTCTTCACACAATCCCTTACAAAATTCCAAAGAAATAACCATCCTATACTAAGAAAATGAATGAATATATTGGTATTCTCATATTTGAAAACGAGCGCTGAGTTCATAGTAGGCATGGCACGAGTATAAAAACGTTTACGCTATAAAATGTACTTGTTGAGCATGAGAAATTTAGCACGCGCCAATACAAGCAGATCGCTCTATTCGAAAGGGCTAAGAAGTCACACAATCTTCTGCCGACGGTCGCTATGCATCGTTGTGTACAACGAACATTGTTTGCGAGAGAGAGAGAGAGAGAGAGAGAGAGAAAGAGAGAGAGTGAGTGAGAGCGATAGAGAGAGGGAGGGAAAATATATATATGTGTGTGTATATATATATATATATATATATTTCATGTGAAGCATTTCCCTGTTGTTCAGTCGGTGGCTCGAGTACCTAATGCACTAACGATTTCCTAACTACTGGTCGTTAGTAAATAGTAACAACAAAATAGTACTAATCTTAATTTTCTTAGTACAGCACCGTTACGCTCTAGTTGCATTTTCGTTGTATCAGTAAAAATGTTTCACTCAATTTAACCTCAAAATATATAACCGATTTGATAAGAAAAATGAAAATCATTAATGTTGTATAGCTTTTATTTATTACATTCATTCGAGTAGTGTAAGTCAGGGGTGGTAATATGGTGTCAAATGGAAGATTACACACCAATACATTCGAAATTTGTATATCTCTCCTATTCGGTATACGCAGAAAGATAACAAAGAACAAAGAAGTGGCTTGTAAACATTTAAATTGTGTAAGGTTGTGTAAATTTCGCTTATTGATGCAAAGAGCTACGTGTGTATGTACGACATGTACACAGCCTATGTTAAAGAGCATGTGATCTAGGCACCTCTTGTGTAAGTGAAAAACGGATCACAAAAATGCTTTTGCCTATGTATGGCATTTCTACTGCTTACTTAAAACCAACACCAAAAAATAAAATATTGCTGTTACGGAACACCCGGATAGCTACTTAGGCAGTTAACATTTTTGTCAATTGAACGTTTTAAATATTACATGGCCTATTTGCAAATTATGAACGTACGAACTTTAAAATTAGCACACTTACTAATACATATGTACATTCTAACTGTGTGTCATTGTAGTAACACAATACACTTGATACACGTATGCATATATATGTACGAGTATATAATAAACTAGTCGCACTAATCAAGCAGCACTGTATGTTGCTGTCCTCTCCTTACTTTTCTCACCACATTTCAATGGCTCATGCTGCTCCCTGCAAGCTTTCTCTTACATTTTATTTATAATGAAAAGCAACAAAAGAGACAGGCAAAGACAATTATGCAAGTGTCACTTGTGTGTGTTTGCTTTATTTTTTGTTGCTTTATACGCTGTGCTCTCTCTTTTCCTTTCGCTGCTTACTATAGTTTCAAAAAGCTATCATTTAGCTTGACTTCTTATACAGGTATATTTGTTCAAGAGCTGTGCATTATAAACTTGCACTTAAAACTTAATAGCGCACTTATAATTCACAAATAGTTTTTCAACATTCATTAACTATTTTATTTGATAATGGTTTTCTATGTTAACTGCTCAAGCCACTCTATAGAAATGCGCAGCAACATAAAAAACAGCAGAAGCACATGTCTCAATAGATTTGTATCAGAGAGTTTTACAAAAATTTATGTGCGAATGGCTTACGGCTGGTCATCTAACTCAGTAGGGCAAACAATTGATGTTTTAGGGTGCGGTTTCTATATGTCCCCATCATAAATATGCATATGCTTTATATGGATTTGTATGGCGAGTTTAGACAATTGATGATTAAGCGTACATCCAGTGTCAGTTGATTGATGCTCAATTGATAGAATTTTGAAAGAAGTGTTAACCGCTTGATTTCGCCAATTTTTTTTTTTTTAAAAGCGACAACCAACGCCAACCATTGACGCACCTGGTTGATATTTGTTGATTTGACTGCTGTTTATATCAGTTGTGGAGAGTTGACTATGTACAATATAATTTAACAATTCTATTTAAAAATGCCTATAGCACATGTGCAGTTTGAGTGCAAGTAATATTGTACAGATGAAGTCTATTCCAAAAGTTTGACTTATAAATAAAAATATTGATGATTGTACTTGGTACTTGAGTTTTCAACCGAGCAATTGAGTCATTGGTTGACACTTCCAGTTGACGCATGTTCAAATAAAGTAATTTACACGATTGACATAGAAGGGTCAAATTTTGACTAACAAGAAAATCGGGACTTCGTGGAGGCCAATTTATGTCATCTCTCCTGGAGATCAATTTGCCAGGAAAAATTTCGTGGTAGAGACCTGTTGGACGTGTGTGAAGTTGCTCTGCTCCTTCTGGAACCATGTTCTTTGGTTATAACCAGGAAAGTTTAGCAGTTCAGGCACGAAGAAGTCGTCTAACATCTCCACATAAAGCTCCGAATTCACTGTAACTGTGCGTCCCTTTTCATCTTCAGAAAAGTAAGGACCGATAATTCCTCGCGCCGACATCGCGGCCCATACGGTCACTTTAGGCGAATGTAGGGGTTTCTGATGTTTGTTTTTTCGATTGGTTGCACTCCAGTAGCGGCAATTTTGCTTGTTTACATGTCCATTACGATGGAAATGAGCTTCATCCGAAAACAAGATGTTGGTAAACGTTGGAAAGCGCTCAATCATCTGGTTTATGAATTCAAGCCTCTGCTCAGCATCCTAAGGCTTTAATTATTGCACCAAGTGAATTTTGTAGAGATGCAGATTTAAATCTTTGTGTAAAATGCGGAAGAATGATGATCTATGCACCATTTTCCAATGAGTCGAGGGCTTGGCGCATCATTTAAATGACGAACATGTCGAATACTGCAGAATTTTCTACGCGCTACAGTCGCTGAATTACCGTTACATAGCGACTAAATTCCCAAAAGCTAGGCTACCGATTGACATACCCCCCGCGCTCATCGGTATAGTTGCGTTCACGCCATCTGCAAATCAAATGTGAACTTTCTTTTGAGACACCCAGTATATTGACTTTTTTGGTCGAACGTTTAAACACGGCATAAGGCATGACAAACTGATAATACTCTTAACAAACTATATGCAAAGGACACAAGAAACACAATTTTTTTGACGAAAAGTTTTTCAGTTACTTTTTTAAGCAATATATTTTTTTTTTTACATTGAAAACAGAAGCGAACTTTTTCATTTATATACTTATTTATTTAATTTCACTGTGTTTATTAGCAATCAGACAGCAAACTCAATTGAAACAAAAATTGCAACATTTATTCAAGGAGCAAATGAACTTTAGATTGCCCCATTGAACTGCAAAGCTGCCATTTAACTTTAACATTCACCTTGACCTTTGAAAATAAAGATAAATATATTAGAGGCACGCAAATGCGAAACACAGCAAATTCAATTTGCATAGAATAGAATTAAATTCAAAAATATTGTTACTTTAAATAGAATTCAATGTGAAATAGATAGATTTTCAAGCGCAACAGTACTCAAAACCCATGAAAAAAAAAATACAAAAAAACAAAAAACAAACCAACTGAACTAATTCATAAACACACTGTGTACTGTATGCATACATAATACTACTCAAAATTGGAAAAAGTTGCAAAAAATATACGTTTAATTACATTTTACCTGATTTAACCCACAGCTGCCCTGCAGTGTTTGTTTGTACAAAATTTGTAAAAAAAAAGAGAAAAAAGTACTTGGAACGACTGAGAGAAAATGAATGCAGTACATACTCTCTCGCATATAGATAGCAGCGTAAATATTATTTTTATACCATAATTTTAATGAATTTTTGAACATTTCGACATAAATTAAATGGAAGCAAACGAGCAAAAGCGGAAAATACAAAATGGCGCCAGTGTAAGAGAGAAGTAACTAGAAAGAAAGGTAAAATCTATGAGTGCAGTGCACAGTACAAACCAATAGCCGTACCCATGCCGGTACTCTTAACCGTACCCGTATAATATAAATCAAGTAGTGTTTTACATTATTATTATTCTAGTAATCATTTTTTTTTTTTTTTTGTTTCTTCTTTTGTTCATTTTACGGCTGTAAAAAATCCCTAGCTCTTTTATACGAGTAGATATCAAATTAAATCAGAAAAAAAAGAACACCTCACCGAATTGTGTGTGCAGTCAAAATGATTACAATGCCAATGGCAAATTTGTATTTAAAATAAACAGGAGCGCTTTAGCAGCAAGTAAGGCGAACAGCAAAGCGTTACAAAATGAATTTGCTATTAAATCACACAGCTGATAATTAAAAAAAAAAAACGTTTAATTTTTAAGCTCTTCACAAATAGTTGTGAATACATAAAACATATTCACAATGTTGTCTTATTGTCTTAACGTATGAAAATCTCAAAACTGTATTGTTTCAAAACTGTACAGTTTCAAAATCAGCTGTTGATGACAACTACTTATATAAATGTGTTACTTCTGGGATTAGCCGGCCTTGTGTTGTTGTAGTTTTTAAACAATTTTTTTTTCTCAGAGTTACCATCTTTCATTAGACTACGGATCTAAGCATTCTGCATCATTAATTTGACGTTTAACAGTCATTGAAAGCAGACATGAAAGGCAGACACTCTTTAATACTTGTTTACTTCGAGGTCAAACTGAAAAGCATGGATAACAGCATCGCGGAATCACAAGAAGAGACCGATATAGCAGTAAACCTACTAAAAAAAGCCATACTATTCAAGAAAGCGTGTTCTTTTCAAAGGGGGAAACAAAAAAGGAGTTAACGCTGTTTGGACCCCATAGGAATGTTCTAAGAAAGGATTTCGATAAATCAATAAGAATTAACACTCAAAAAAGTTGGAATGCATATAAGAACTCACTACAAAAAAGAGTGGAAGTAGACACTGTTAACTAATATAAAAAGTTTCTGCGGATAGCCGTAGTTGATGTCTTTATCATGGGTCAACTTTTAGACAATTAATGTCTTATCACGCGATGCGGAGTTAATGGTGTCCTGATCCTTGGGGTTGGTTGCGATTTGGGTCACCTAACCATTGTGAACAACAAGTGTGCCACGCAATTGCAGAGTCTCCGACATGTTTGAAAATGAATTCTCAGATAGTTTGCGAACAGAAAACTTGCAGCACGTTGGAAGCGGTGTGAAAAATAGAACATGAAGAACTTCTATCCAAATCAATGCAAGTGAACGATACTTTTTATTGCTTCTAATACTTCAAATCTGACGGAATCTTTCCAGCACTTCCAAGAAAGTAACAAACATACAAACCGTCAAACTTCATACTTCCGAAGCTAGGTAATTATAAATATACACAAATCAAAAGTCTTATCGCGCTATCAGTCTCACTTCATTTCAGCTTAATGGAACACATTTGTACTGACAAAAGCAGTGCCTGCTAGCGCTGTTATCCCTCAAAATATACGCATATATTTGGGGGAGATCGCAATGCATGATGTCGCTTGTACATTTACCATGGAAGCCATTTAATAACTTCAAAACCAGTTGGTCAATGTTTTCTATCTGCTCACATGGGAATAATCCAAGATTAGTTGTTTGGAACTGAAAGCTGCAAGATTTCCTAGCTATACATATACGACTGGAATACAGGTTGTATATTGGCAAGACGATATGGAGTTGCAATCTTCTGGTAACTATAATCTAGTAACACTTTGATGAAATATTTAAAACGTACTTATACTCAACATCTAGAGGATGAGCAACTTAAGGTCAACATAGACAAAACGGCAATCTGTCTTATAATCAGATGGTACAAGATCAACGTATATAATGCCTTCCTGAGACCTTCTCTTGCTTGGAACAGTGGTCTACACAAAACTAAACTAAAAATGCTCTATATATGTATATGAAATTCCAGTAGAAAAGTCGTAGAACCACGATGTAAACTCAAATTAAAAATGGTTCACTCGCTCTACAATATCGTTGTGCGAACAAGCCTAAACTACGCTACGGTATTGTGGTCGACAGTGACAAAGAAAAAATGCAATATCACACCAATGGGTGTTAGCAGTTACGAATTTCTTGGATTCGAGAATACATATTTCACATGGCATAGCAAATTGTTGTTTGGCATTGCTCGGGCGCCGGTACATACTGCACCTCAGCTGCATTGAGCTGAGATTTGCAGTAGTATTTATTGTAGTTGGTCTGCAGTGCAGCAAAATAAATAAAGAACAACTTACAGAATCTATTGTACGTTTCGTTTAGCTTTAAAATGTAAGCAAGCTATGATTGAGAGTTGAGATGAGAGTTATGATGCACATAGAATGGAACTAATTTCTTCAATACCTAATATTCAAATTCGCTCCTGTCTACATGAGTTTCGTTTGCAAGGCGCTTTCAAACTTCAACTAGTTATACATACTTCAATAACCAACACACTAAAGCATATAAAAAAAGAGATCATTAATGAGGGGCTACTAAAAGTTTGAACTTGTGCAAGTCAAGTGTTTATGATAATTATCTTCTGAAATGCATATTGGCGAGATTATCGAAATATTTACAAGCATTTACAGCACTATCAATAAAAAGCATCTCTAATATTTTATTAGAACTGTTATTAATATAGTTAAACCGATTATATAATATTGAAATATACGCCAGAGAGTTGAATAAATCAGACAGAATTCTTCCAAGTTTATAATCTCACAACTGATCCAGAAGTTAGTTTCAGAAAGTAGGGGCTGTCCTCAAACTTAAGCATTTTAAATATTTGTTGGAATTTAGTACTGCTTATCAAATCTATGTATATTGGCTGTAATATATACAGGATGCCACAGAAATCGTTTTCGTACAATTTAATTGCAATTCACCATGCCACATACCTCATATTATAGCGAATTGCAAATCGCCTGATTTGACGATTTGATTTAATTGGAGACTTTGGACTGTCGAAAACATCTTCTAAATTACTAGCTTCACGATTGAGAATCACTAAAATCTCATAACCTAAAGAAAGTAAAGTTTCGTATTACCGCACTCGAGAACAAGGATTATTTCATTTTATCGCTGAAGAACAACTATTTTGCATGTATGTATTTATATTTTGATGACTGCCATGGGCAGTAGAAGGCATGATGCTTATGTTGAAGAGATCATGTCTCACTTCCAGCGACTTGAATGCAAAGTGAGTATCAAATTAGAATTCCTGCACAACAATTTAGATCGTTTTTCTGAAATTCTAGGTGACTTGAGTGAAGAACAGGCTGAACTTGAAGAACGGGGCAAACAATTTCAACAAGATATTCGAACTATGGAGGAACGATTCCAATATCGCTGGAATTCACATATGATGATCGAGTTTTGCTGGAACATTCAGATTAGTACTTCGTCATTCAACAACAATAGAAAATCATATAGAAGGAAATTTCAGGTTTTTTTTTTTATAATTAAATATTTTTGTACGTTGAGTGCAACTTTTTCTCAAAAAAAAAAAAAAAAAAATGATAACACATATGAAATTAGCCTCACAAAAACACTTTCATTGTTCTCTCAAAGCTCTTGAGATATTGAATTAAGAGAACGGCATGTTATCGATTGCCGAACTTTTGATAACTCCCTGTAATGAACCTATAAAAAAGTAAAGGAAGAAAATCTCCACGGACGAAAAAAAAAGAAAAAGTAAATATATATAAACAG
This sequence comes from Leucophenga montana, assembly GCA_035044765.1. Lineage (NCBI taxonomy): Eukaryota > Metazoa > Arthropoda > Insecta > Diptera > Drosophilidae > Leucophenga > Leucophenga montana. Next base: position 814,708 of record JAWNNQ010001279.1, on the reverse strand, counting down.
GGTGTTTTTTAGAGGTTCCATTTTCAGACAGTAATTAAACTTTCATAAATTGATTATATCTGGCAACGCCTTTGTCACTTGTGCTCAGTTTGGTGTGCCAATTTATCATGAATGGACTAAGGCCCGAAAAACACTTTCCAATTGTGCAAAATTTATTTCGTGAAAATCGTGGTTCAGTTCGGGAATGTTATTATGCTCTACGTCTATTTTACGATCGATATAATCGGTATAAATAAAAAGTGGTCGAAAATTGGACTTACAAAATGCGCCACATCCGAAATAATGCAGGATTAAATTTATCTTTCCAATCAATTAAATTTTCAGTTTGAAATTATGTAATCTTAGTACATATTTTAATTCAAGTCAAACTTCTAAACCTCTTAAAAAACTCCCTATAGCAACTAAATATGGAAAATATTAAGAAAATCGTTATAAGGACATTGCATAAAGAACAAAAGGGCATTAAGTAGACGTACAAGTATATAGCTGCAGATTTAAAGTAAGCGATATGGAGAGAGAGAGAGAGAGAGAGAGACCAATAGAGAAAAGATGAGTGAAAGGACATATAAATAGACTACATACTATATGCACTAAAACAAGGACGCCTGCCGGCAGCTGTAATAGTTTTGCACGTGTGCCGGTAATGATACTGAACCAGAAAATGAAAAAGAATACCAAGCACTCTCAGCTTGATTCGATTCGATTCGATTCGACTCAACTGAACTCGGCTGGACTTGACTGCCGCTGATCCTGAACTTCCTTTTTGTCGGCACTGCTATAAATGTTCATGCTGCCTTCTTTTCAGACGCTCAGTTGTCCTTCCGCTGGGTTCTTACATGCATCTGTCGGTCGGTGTGTCGGTCTGTCTGTTTGTCTATCTATATGACCGTGGTCCTTTCGTGTTTGGTTTGTTTGTATATTTTTGTAACGTGGAATGTGCTTTTCTCATTTGCTGTTGAATTTTTATTACAAATTTCTTTTTCATGATGGAAACTTTCTTTCAATTTTATGCTTTGTCTTTTCTTTTTTTCTTAATTTTATTCTGTTTTTTTTTTCAGTCATTCGGACCACGTCTCGTATGCGCAACTTGGTAGGGAGCAGTCAGGGAGGCAGCCAGCCAGCCAGCCAGCCCGCCAGCCAGACAGCCAGCCAGACAGCATGGGAACGCCATGAATGAATGAATGAATGAATAAATGGCGAATGACGCTCAGGAAAATGTGTTCGAAAGAATAAATAGCCGGGAAAACGAAAATCATTGCAACAGGAAATGAAACTGCTACTGCTGTTACATTTTCTTTTCTTCGTTTCACGTTCCACGTTGTTCTGTATTTTTAATTTGTCTTTTAGGTCGTAGCGGGCAATGTTCCTTTTTAATACACTTTACATTCAGTGTGAAAAGTATATTTTGCATTTGTGGGAAAGTTTGTAACGCATTTTAGGAGGCATTGGAGAGCCCAAAAGTTATACCTACATTTTTGAACAGCTTGACGAGACTAGTCGCTCTAGCTATGTCCATCTTTCAGAATGTCTGTCTCTCTGTATGTCTCAAATATTTTGCTGAAACCAAGCTCGCAGAAGTCGTTCCAGACTTGATCACCAATTAAGTTCAGATTGCCCATGTAAAGCCTCCACCCAAAAAATTCTAAAGAATCTTACTCTCGAACAGTCCCAAAGACGATGTATCCGATGCTGTCGAGGTCTACGCTTCTACGCTAGACAGCAAGTCTCGAATTAATAGCGTTTTATAGATTTTTATCTTCATACTTCGAGAGAGGACTCTACTTTCAATATGCTTGCAGATCCCAAAGTAGCATCCATCAGCAAGCGGGATTCTTCGTCTGATCTCTGGGCTGACGTTGTTGTTGCTGATTATCTCTATTTGCAGATAAACAACGTTTTCTACAACACTTAAGTTGTAATTTTCCATCCTCATAGACCATCCAAGATGAGTCTTGTCCTCGATCACCGCTAAACCCAAGAGTCGTGACAGTTTCATAATCTCTGAAAAAACCTTGCTAATTCGCCGATGGTGATGGTGTTCATCTCATTATCGGCGTAGAATGTACTTCATCAGGCGATTAAAAATTTCGCACGATAAAGCATCACCGTGTCTGCAACCTCTCTTAGTATAAAAGTGCTCTGTGGGAATATATCCTACACTGAAGTCACTTTGTATGTATGAGAGCGTCATGATGCAATGGCGAAGGATCTTTGTGGAATACCAAGTTCAGATAGGGCGATTACTTCTGTTACAGGCGTCTTTCCATGCAGTAGCTTGAAGACACACCTCGTCTTAAACGTCTAGTGTAACCAGTTCAACTAGATCACAATATGATCTATTGAATTACGTGTGATTTGAACGGTACTACGTCAAGGAGCCTTGTGGTGGAAATCTGGTGCTACTGACTACCATGTTCCGACCTGCGGCGAAGTCGATTAGTCTCTCTCCATTGCTGGAGATAGCATCGTGGAGGGTAAATTTTCTGACTGTTATACCAAAGACTACCTCATTTAAAATTTTATAGTTCAAATTTCCAAGCATGATTTCGCTCCTTATACTTATCTCTGTCGTCGTTCTCTTGCGTCGTGTGCACAAATTATGTTAATGTTAAAGTAAACACATAGAAGGTCCAGACGGTCGTCACCATGTGAAAAACCGGAGACGAGACTGCGTAGTTTCCTACTAACTGCAAAACAGCAACCAAATTCGTACTTCAGCACATGGCAACTATAGCATATGTCACAGGATGCTATTTTAGCGCAGCGCTGTTCTATCCATCGAATTTCCTGTATCAACCAGCTGATGCACCTCTCCTATAGAGAGTCCGAATTCACCAGGTGAATATCCGTCCTTAAATCGTTTGCGGGGCTCATCAACAAAAGAGGATTATATCCGAGGATTGTATATGATAGCGAGAAAACTAGCGCACCAACACTTAACTAAGAGGGGTTGTCTCCTCACAATTTGCACACCTAGGAACGTATGTTCAGATTCAAACCAGCGGATACGTGACTAATGAACGTTTGTGTGTTGCTTGGGCCGTTTGCAAAACAATCGTTTTTAGCCAATCACAAGTGAATGGCAATCAATAATTCTGATTATGATTTAGATGTTAATAATATCCGTCGAACTAGTCCAGATCGTGCGCTTATAGCACACAAACCCAATACAGACCACATGGTCCACAAGTAGACCAACATGGTCCTTAGTAAGGCCGATGTATGAGAGCGTCATGATGCAATGGCGAAGGATCTTTGTGGAATACCAAGTTCACAAGTAGAAGGTGGTTCAGGAAATGTTGAAGTCCTGTAGAATTTTTGCGAGTTTAACCTCTTAGAAGTCCTTCTGGCCGCCTCTTCTAGTGACATGAGCCCGCTAGTATCAAGGTATATTAGTCCTAATTTTGCGTTTGCTCGGCAGCAGCAGATGAGCTGTTCCAGAGATTCCGTGACTAGCGCTTCCTTGCATTTCCTAGTTTTCCTAGTTTTTTTTCGCGTGAGCTGCTGCTAGACAATGCCCTGTTAGAATGCCTACCAACAATCTGTAGTCTCTCCGCTCGAGCTGCAGCAGGTAGTGTGAGACTTTCTTGTTACATTCTTTCCACATTATCTTAGATATTGTACAGCTGGGGATGTTCTTCCACCACTCTTTAGCTTTGGTTCAGGAGTGCTCTTCCTGTAGCCCGACGCCTTCGTTTCTGATAGACTGTCCCCCATTTCATTATACTCTATGCCACGGTGGCTCGGAGTCCGGAGGATAATTTTTTATATACATTTGTTTGAAGGGTATTGAAGCTTCGTTTCCATCGAAATTCATTTATTTTCTGGTATTTTATGTTTCCATTCATACACATCTCGCATTTCGAAAGAATATACTGACAATGAGCCAAGAAGAAGATGAAGGCGAAAAGAAAACTTTGATATTCACACACACAGACACACACACACAGAAATACACACTGAGAAGCAGCGCAAAGTCAAAATCAATAGGAAGCAGCAAAAGGATATTTAAGCAGGATATTTAATATGTGCTGAACACAGCTGAGTTGAATCGCATCGCATCGAATTCGAATTGAATCGCACCAAAATCGAAGCGACACATCAATGGTTCTGGTTCTGACTTTACTATTTAATAGCGATGGAGGCCTGAAGTTGTCTGGAAAACTGTTGAATTGAATGCGTGCAGATGTTTGTATGTCCCTCTGTATGCCTATGTATAATACGAAATTCATTCTATTTTTGTATATATGTATATATTTCTGCTTCCCATTTTTTATTTTTATTTTTTTTATATGCGAATAATGGAAATTTAAACTGTCAAAGTTTGTCTGTAATAAATAAGTTTCGATGACTTTCTGCAAAGTAATTTTTGTAGGAAGTGGAAAATGTACAATAGCAGAAGTAGAAGTAGAAGTTGGTGTAGTGTTGCTCTTTTAGAAAGTGTTACATGCTTCTGTATCTCATACAGCGACAATTCGAGTCATTAGAGAATACGATTTTCCAACCTATAAAAAGTATAAATTAGAAGAAAAAATTGGATGAGAGTGATGGATGGATGAGTTGTTCATATCTTAATCAATTCCATCAATCTTATTCGATCTGCATAAACAGTATATCGTTAGAAACCTTACCTTTAGAACGATATACAATTTCCACAAATCGTATAATTGATGATCAAGAAACTATCGATGATTTTGAACACTTCTCGATAGTGGCCCAAAAAAATACGTCGAATTGTGCAAGCACACTTGCTTGCCAAATGCCTCAAATCATTCATATTTTCTTCTGGTTCTTTAAAATATGTTGCAAACGAACCAAATAAGTTAAAACTTGTGTAAGTTATGGTTACTCGGTTCGATACGATAAAGAATAAAACTTAATGAATATACGAATGAACGAAGTAAACAGACCACTCAACGATTCGGTTGGTGGTCGACAATGCTTGATTCGTCCAACTCGCTCGCACTTTATGTTTGAAACCATGGCGTATCAAGCATTCCTGCTGCCTTTTTTGTTCCTTTCGCTTGTTTTATCTTCAATTTGCAGGATAGATGTAAAATATTCTCTATATCTGTGCACATTTTTTTGTAATTACATGTGAAACAGCGTTATTCACACTGGCTACAGCACGAAAAATCAAATTTTACATACATATACAGTTTTGTTAGAAGGTTTTTAATCGTTGCGCTCAGTGCTTGCTTCGAATTGTTTGGTCAAACGTAGACATCCGAAGACGATGCCATGACTTGTTTGTCTTTTCGAATGCATTTTTGCATTGCTTTGCCGAAGCTTTGCTTTGTTGCGTACAATAGAACAGCAGAAAATTAATTTTTTTTTTCAGTGCATATTATTTGCGTTTGGGAACCTCTGAACTTCTTCATTTTGATTAATTTTAATAAAAACATATATCTATCTCTCTTGCACTCTCTGGTTTATCAAAGCTTCGTGCTTGTGTCGGGTCGGTCATAACACGTAGACGAGAAAAACTTGGCAGCACTTCTTCTTTGTATTGGATTCCATTACGAGAAGAAGCTACAACCGTGCAGAGCATATTGTCTTCAATCGCTTCGCTGCATTCGTTTTGTTTATCTAAAAAAATTAATTCTTTGAAAAAAAGCTAAATTTTTTGGAAACCGTTTCCCTTAAGTTTGTAGAAATCCCTATTGTGCGAACGAGTTTCACGAGAACACCAAAAAAGGCAAGTACAATTTCTTTTTGTCGCTGGCGTGCGCGCATCTTTTGTTGTATTTTTTTTTTACTTTTCATATACAAATTCAAATTAAGCACACAGACCCTGTAAAACAAAATATGGGTTTAACTTTATATTTTTTTTTTAAACATTCATTTTAATTTCAAAACATATTACACTATTTCAGTTATATACAATATCTCTCAGCGCTTTTCTTAAACATATGTGTGTATATATGTATGTGTGTATGTATAAAATACCATCCTCCTAACGACAATATTTTTTTACATCTATCGATTTTAATTGGTGATCATGACACCGCATATTTTCGGGTCCTAACATAGCCTAGGTCCTCCATCTGTAGTTCAATACTATTCCATAAATAGTTTTATAAAAATCTTTTGTATAGTTTCCCTATCCAAAAGCAACGTGCACAAAACGAAGTATGGTTTAAGAAATAGTCTGGCAACACTTTCACTGTCTATCTTCCAGTTGCCATTGCTCGAGATACAAAAGCACGTTAAACAAAATTTGTGTTGAAGAGTTCCGCTGCAAGTAAATTAATTTTTCCTTTTGTGAAATTTGTGATAGAAATAAGATCAATTGTGTTAAAAATTGTGCAATCCGTGGCGAACACACCTAAAAGTTTATTAAGAACTTCGAATCAGAGGCAAGTGTTTTATTTTTTTTTTTCGCCGGCGTTTGTGTAGCTCCTTTTTTTTGGAGAAAGGCAGCTGCATATACAAGTACATACTCACACATATGGTATACACGTGCATGTATGTACATATGCTGTCAACAAAAATCATTAGCAAAAATGTTTTAGCATGCTTTTTATATTAGGGCTTGTTTAGAGCTCTGTCTTAGGGAAGTATGCTAAGAGATCGCGCTACTGTGCATTGTCATACAACGGCTCCGGGCGCTGGTTTCTAGCTTGGTAGCCAATTAATAACTTTTGTTGTTAGGGCACACACACACGCACCCAGAAGGCGGAACGAGTGTATAGAGATGCATTTATCAGCAATCAGTTTAGCTTTCTATGTGCGTGCATCCTTAATGTACCCAATTAAAAAGAGATATATTGTACGGTAGGTGGTGCAGGCAGTGGGGTCTTCTGTTTTGAAGATAGGACAAAGAACACTGAGATTCCAATCGTTGGGCATGTATTCATGCCCGTTTTGAATAACTCAGCTGGCAGCACATCGAAGCCTACCGCTTTGTTATCCTTCAGCTTCAGCGATGGCTCTAACAAACAACGACTAACTCACGCCTTTCGTCCTCATTTTTTGCATTTGAAAAAGCGCTGCACCTCTTTCCGTTTCCCACAACAACGCGCTCTAACAGCTCACGTTGCTCCGTACTGCAGGTCTGGTGTAACCTATGACCTCCTTGGCAGCAGAATCCAGAGGGAGAGTCATGACGTGCACCATGCTGAGCCTAGTGCGTACATTGACTGTGACAAGGTAGTGGTCCTAGTCGCATTCTCAATTTTGGCGCTTGTAGAGACATTCCTCGTATAAATTATTTTATCAAAGGGTATACGTATTTGAAGCTTCTTCTGTGTCTTCTCTTGTATAACGTATAAAATGTTTCTACTTATAGATAATTTCAAAGATGAACAACTCCGCAACTGTGGCTGTAGTTCCGGAAAATGGCTTAGTTTCCGCCAGTGTCGCCAGTTCCGCAAAGCCACTGAAAACATCGCAGCAAGGAACAATGAATTCAGTGGAAATGTCGGGACGCGACCGTAGTGTCTACATTTTGGGCGTGACCAACGCCATCTTCCAATCAGATCTTGTGCAATATTTCAGCCAGTTTGGTTCTGTTGTCAGTATTTCGACTAAGCCCAAACGGAACTATGGCTTCATTCTGTACGCAACTGTGGAAGGTGCCCAGCGTGCTTTAGTCCGCACAGAACATATTATAAAAGAACAAAAGATAAATGTTGCTAAAGCCTTGTCGATGGATAATCGAATCTTCATCGGCAATCTACCAAAAACCGTTACAGCAAAGGAAATACTGCAACATTTTGTCCTATTTGGCAATATAACCGATTTTTGGGTAAGCATTGAAGAATTCTGAACTTGAAAAACATTTTTAATATAGTTTTCTTCATTTATTTCTTCTATTTGACAGATGCCGTTCGACTGGAAGAGGTTGCATAGTAAAAGCTTCTGTTTTGTAAGTTTTGAGGCATACCAGACCGTCATCGATGCACTCACTACAAACCATGAACTACATGGTAAACTTTTACGCGTAGAACGTGTAATGACTAGTACGATGAGACGTAATATATACAGACAGCGGGTCGCAAGTAATAGCAATGCTAATGCGAATTTCAACATATCAAATCCAAATCCGTATGCCAAAAACCTTGTCCTTAATCCGAATTTCATTCCGAACGCTAACGCAATGTTCCCATTTGGCTATCCTGGTGTGCCTCCGAATTTGTGGTATTTTGAAGAACAAAACTTGCAACAGGGCACTGATTTCAATGCTTACGGTGGCAATTCGTTCAATTGGCCACACATTTTGTCTGCTAATGCCATTAAGTATGCTGCACGATTGAATGCCATGCCATATGAAAGCAACATCGTGCATACCGTTTATACTAACAACAACAACAACGCTCAAGCTACTCGAGGCATTCCACAGATCGGTTTCAATATTCGCGCCAATGGTAACACCCGTTCTTCCAACAGAACATCACCGCATACATTGAAGCTTAAAAAATCAATGAAAAAGGCTTGTGACTTAGACTAAGAATGAAGAGAAGCCGATCAGATAAAGCGCGAAATTTGTACCATTTTGGGTAAAATGGATAGACTTCAAGTAGTTTAATTAGAGATGACAATAGTAGTTTAGTTCACAAACAAGCGAAGTGACGAGCATTTAAAAACAACATAAAACAGTATTATCAAAACGAAACTTAAAGGTTCTAAACAATAATTTTAATTAATATAATAAATTAATCATACACAGCGGTGACACAGAAATCTCTTTCACCTTCAAACATTCAAAATACATTAATAATAATAATATATAAATTACACTGTCCAAAAGACGATGACTAAAACTCAGTTTGCATATCTAAAAACGATCGTTTAAATTGCTAAGCAATAATTTCAATTAATATAATTTCATAATTTAATAGATCAACATTCATTGTTCAAATGGAGATAGCTAACTAATGAAATTTAACGTCGTTAGAGACCGACAATAATTATAATTGATAAATAATAAGAATAAATCTTAACGAGGTAATTAAATTAATTGATTAAGAAGTTGAGCCTATTCGTTTACATATTCCATCAATATATTTGTAAATTTAATACTCATAATTAAACAAGTTAATTAATTAAAGAAGCTAATTAAAGAAGTTAATTAAAACAAATTTAACTTTTATATCAGAGTCTATTCGAATACAAAATACAAAAAATAATATTAATTCTATCAATATAAATAATATGTAATCCTATCAATATACAAATTTAATTATAATAATTAAACAAATAATATAATTAATTAAATAATTGAACATCACTTTGAGTTATTAAACGGACTGAGTCTTAACACATGATATACATACATTTAATACTAGTTTTAACTAACATAGCAATGCAATAATGATAAATTATACAAAAAGCATCAACAAGAATATGTTTAAGGAGTTTAATATTATTTCACACGAATCGTTCACAAATAATTATTGTATTGCGACTATTAAAATTAAAATGTATGAATTGTATTCTGCGCTATACTTTTTGTAACCAAATTTGTTCCAATAAATGAAATATTAACCAACTAAATTTTTCGTTTTCCTGTAGCAAAGCAAGGTAGTTGTGGCAGGGGGAAGGGCAACAACGCGCAGGGTACCATTTCAGATAGTGGGATGAAATGTTGTACACATGTTATGTGATCGAAGGGGGCAGGGAGAAGAGCAGGTAAAGTAAGGCAAGGTAGGGAAATTGGTGCATGGTAAAGGCTGGTACGCGAAGGGGTGAAAGGTGGCAGGGGAATGGGTGGTAGGGTAAGGTGGCATTGGGAAGGTGTGCCAGGGGAAGGAGTGGCTGAGGAAAGGAATTATATATGTAAATAATATCAATACTTTTTCCTTGAAGTGCATTAGTTTTGATTCTCAAGAAGTACTTATTCATTATTCTTATAATCGTATACATGCAAATAATCCAGGAGGAGTAGCCAATATACATGGAGAAATTGGATAAACCATAGAATAGAAAGGCGTCAATTTAATATTGGTTGAACAAGTAGCCTTGTTGATTTTAAGGCGAATTCGATGAGCACCTCCCCGTCGTTGGAGGTTGCGTCGTAAAGTCTAAATTTTTCGACTATGCCAAGGATTCGTTAGTTCCTAATTTTGGTGTTGATATCGTTAAGTACGATACTGTTGCATACATATCACTGCCATAATATATAACCATATATAATATATAACCATATATAATATATAACCATATATAATATATAACCATATATAATATATAACCATATAATATATAACCATATATAACTATAGCGGAGATAGCGTAATTTTCTATTAACCACGAAACCGCATCCAAATTCGTGCATCCTCGCATGGTAACTATAGAAGATTTCACAGCATGCTTTTTTAGCGCAGCGCAAATTCATCGCAAATCCTGTATTGCCTTTTATTTGTCGAGGATATTTCGGGTACATATTCGTAAATCAGGGTCCTTAAATCGTTTACGGTGGTTGTTATCAAAGGAGGATTGTATCCGAGGCCCCCTTTGAGTCTCCACTTTAAAAATGTTGTTGTTTTCAGTGTTGGAAATCCAGTCGAGCGCATCACCACCTGGGTTGGAGACAAACGTAGTACCTATGTGCTGCGTTAAAGATTGAATTACTTCAAGTATCTCGTCTAGAATATCTCATACGATATACATATACTCGTACAAGTCTATATTACTAGTTTATCGAAATAAACAGCTTTTTCGTGCACTAGCGAAATCTATTGCCCATTAAATGAAGGGTAACGAAGTATTACGCATATGTACGTCATATATGCGTTCTAAAGACAAAGCAATAAAAACTAAAGATGCAACACATTTTCCAAATGATTTTTTGCATGATCCGAACTAGTAGAATATCCTTTCATACTTGTATATCTCATGTTGTAGCAGCTGCTGCTTTACTTCTTCTTCCTTTTTTTTTTGTTGATGTTGTTATTGTTGTTGTTGTTCGGCCACTTAAACCATTTTCAATTAGAAATCAATAATAACCGAAAAACGCAAGTTTTTCTTTGGTATATCGCCTTCAACTACTATATCTGAGCATCTTTTGTTACTTTTGTTGCTTCCAACATATGCTGTACGATGCCTCATGTAGTTTGTTTTATTTTCGTTTTTTTTTTTATTTTTTTACTTGTCTCTATTTTGCTGTAGATACTTTTCTATCTTTAACGCTGTTTCACTTGCTTTTAACTTCATCTTTTGCTCTGGCTGTTGCGGCTGCTGTCAAAATATAGTCCTTAGATGTCTTTGGCTTGGTAACAGTTACTATAGTTATGTACATACTTACTATACGCTTCAGCGTTCCTTCCTTCCTTCGCTGCTTACTGCTTAAAGTAACTGAAACTATTTATCTTGTTAGTGAAATCTATTGAATATGTGGTTATATAAATTGTGCAGCAAATTGTTATCTCGAACAAAAACAACAACAACCAGTCAAAGGAGCAGTCAACAATGTCTGTACGTTTTTATGCACTTCACATACATACGTATGTGTAGTATAATAATTTTGACACAAAGTTTGTAACACATAAAAGCAAAAGACAACAGTATATTCTAAAATATTACAATGATCTATCTCGATCAGGCCATGTCCGTCTGACTGTCTGTCTGAGTTTTTGTTGCGCTATTTATTTCTAGTTTTTAATGAATCATTTGAAATATCGTTATGGAGACTCTCTGGAAACTGCAAACTAGGGTAAACCGGTTTACCTAATAACCGGTTAAACGCCGTATTTATTGCTTAAAATTTACCGCTTTTTTTAGCTAAAGTTTACCAGTTAACGGCATTTTTATATCATTATTTATATAGCACTACATTCGTTTAAGGTCAACGGTGCACGTGATGTTTCGCAGCTCACTGCGGACATGTTGTTCGAGCTACTACTGAATAATCTAAGCGAAATGAACACCAAATTGTCTAAATGAATGTGCGAGGTACTAACAAAACGATTGGAGATACGTTGGTGTACTGTGTATGGCGTTTTGCCCCAATCAATTTTGTAAGCCTGTCATCAGTCGCAAAGACGTTCTGAACTTGTTCGAATATACTGTCGCTCAACTGTATAAATGATGCTCGTTTTTCAAGTAAGTCTGCGGAAGCACTTGAGATTGAGTATACTGAAAGCTATTAAATAGAGCACCACCAACTCGAAATTGTACAATTGAAACATTAAACTCAAAAGAGTTATTCATGTTTGAACAAGCTGAAAAGCGTGGTCAATTTTTAGAATTGGTCAACCAATCTGTCTTAACAATATCAAGTACCATTACTCAATTATCAGGCCTATTCCGGTTTTCGATTTCGGAAGTGAGTTCGATAAAATGGTAAATTTCTCACGTGCGATATGGGTTTTCAGATTTTAAATCACTTGCCTTGAGTAATATGAATTACACTTGATCAATGGCAAGTGATTTCAATTCACGAAATCATTCCAAACGTGAAAACTTTAACATTGAATCGAATTGATATTCAAAATATTTCCGAAAGTGAGAACCGATAAAGCCCAGTATGACTTAATTTAATATACATATTGGAAGTACGAATTAGTACGGTCCGTTTTTTTGTGGTCATAAATGCATTTAGTTGAGAACAAAATGAATGAAAAGATTAACCGAAGTACTTACTGCCCATCGCTAGCCACAATTTTTTTTTTTGTATTTCTGGATACAGATTCCGCGTCGGAAAAAAGACTAGTCTTTAGAAGCATAATTACGGGAGTGCTGCACAGTCTGTTTCAAAATTAATCGAACGGAACAAGTGGTAATCGGAAAGAGCAATGTCTGGAAGGTGTGGTAGGACTTTCCGTTTAAACGTTTCCAACTTTATTTTAAATGGGCATGTGACAGAGAATTGTCGTGCTGAAAAATTTATTTTATTTTTTTATCTCTCTGCTCGATTTGCGACTGTTTTTTCTTCAATATTTGACTCAAACGCTTCAATTGCTGTTGGTAGCGATTCTCCGGGTTTGATTAGCTTATAGCGCACTACACCCAGCTGATCCCACAAAATACAGTTTATAAGCTTCAATCCAAGGATATTTGGCTTCGCGGTTGATGTTGATGGTAAGCCGGGTTTAATCCATGACTTTCTGCTTTTAGTTTGGCTTAGTGCACTCACTCTCCATCAACCTCTTCCGATTTTGCCTTTGGAGCAGTTGTTTGCACATGAAAAACAGCATTCGACGTCTCTTGGTTTAAGTTTATACGGAACTCTTGGCCTTAAGATGGTTTGAAATCGCGTATATGAATCTTTTCCAATAACGTCTTCGTTACTTTATTTTCCGTCGAGTTCTTTGTCACTGGTCTTAAAATCGGCACATGTTTTCAATGATGCAGCATGTTCTCCATATGCTTTACACGGCAATCGATGTCCATCGGCAGCACTTTCCTTCAAATTAAAACATAAAACAGCACTTATTACAAATTTTTTGGCAATGTTAGAGCACAAAGAAAGTAGATTGTTTACCTTACAAAGACTTTTTCTTATGTAAAATTTAAGTAGGCCCATTCATACACACACTTCGTGCTAAATTTAGTTTAATTTGAAAAAACGAAAACTTTACAATTAAATGCCTAAATGGTATGTTAATTTTTAGCAGCGTGTGAAGTGTATTAAAGTTTCATTTACATTTTCATTTATTTTCACTAAAAGTTCCGTTTCCGTTTTCCGTAAGCCAACTCCACCTCCACTGGCACTTAAACCGTTCTGTTTTAGTTCCTTTGGGAACATAAGTTACCTGTGTCGTGTATCTTATGGCATTGCTTCGTTTGCTTACTCATTGCTGCTTGTGTTGTTTTTGTTTTTGTTGTTGTTGTATCTTTTCAATTTTGCTGTCATTTTTATTGTCTTCGTGTTTACTTTTGCCATACCGCATCCATAGATACAAATGTATCTAAATACAAGTATGTATCTTCCCATTGTATCTATTTGTCTACTAGCATTGTCGTCGTCGTCGTCGACATCGTTTGGTGGCAACTTTATTTGCGGTTTCGTGCAAGTTCAGAGTGACTGCTGTTGTTGTTGTTGTGTCGTTATTCTTCTTGAAACTAAAATATTTTTCGATATGACTCTTTTATATAAAAGAGCAAAACAAAATAATCATAAATAAATTATTAAATACAGTCAACCAGCAATAAGAGCAACAAATATGTTGAGAACCTACATACTTGTACATTGAATGAATAGTCAGTAGATTTATTATTTGAGCTGCATGTAAATTATACACACAGATACATATGTACATACATACTCGTACATACCTTGTTTGTATCTTGTATCTGTTATTCTCTGCCACATGCTGCGTATACATAATATTTCACTTTTATTCATATTCATACAAATTTGATTTACAGCAAAAGTTAATTTAGTAACATTTTATAGTATATATATATATATATATATATATATATATATATATATATATATATATATATATATATATATATGTATATATATACACATGATTGTTATTGTATTGTAGTTATTATATACTATTATTGCTGTTGTTATTATTATTGCATAATAATTGTAATTTGAAATATTTAAGCAATAACAACAACAACATATTTGCAAGATACAAATTTGAATTGTGATAATAACGAACGAGTTAAAAGGGAAACTGTTTATCTTATATTCTACAACCATTCACACCTACATACATATATAGCCAATATAATCACACTCGAACTGTTTCAAATAGTAGTACATATAAGATAAGACGACCTAGAGAATATTTAACAGATATTTAATATGCATAACTAAATTTAAACAAAATCACGAAAGAATGCTGCAAACGAGTGTGCTCGACTTCGAGATACACTGTACATAGTTTATGGCGCCTTATATGAACCATAGATTATATTACTTAGTGGTTCGCTTTGGACTTAGTATGTGGGTTAGAATTAATTAAAAATGAAAATAAAAAAAAAAATTCATATAAAAACTCAAAAATGGAGGCAAGCTTTCCAGCTGTCTACTACACCTTACATTTTGTAAGAATTAACGTAAGATACACCAAATTTTGGTATGTTCAGCTTATTTAAGAACTTAAACAAATTTCATACAAAAACCTAAAAATTTAGAACAAAATTTAAACTTTATTCGCAAATATCTCAGCTAATGTTTTATGTATTAAATCAAGCTTTGTTTTATTATATAGCTTATCAATTTCTCATAGCTAATAAAAAACTTTGTGCTGCATTTTAATACTTAAAATTATAGTTTTAATTCATTTTATGCTACAACATGTCAGAAAAACACTACCGCAAAAGTCTGCGTACAGCTGTATACCACATGCGTGGAATGAGCGAATATGCGATTACCGCTACCTACGAAATGCTTATCTTATACTTTGGAGTTTTAGTTCATTCTTTTTCAATCAATTGGAGTGTACACAAAAAAAAAAATGTTAATAGCGCCATGGACAACAACGGAAATCAAATTGGTGCGGATGGGCGAAAAA
Source organism: Leucophenga montana (assembly GCA_035044765.1). Lineage (NCBI taxonomy): Eukaryota > Metazoa > Arthropoda > Insecta > Diptera > Drosophilidae > Leucophenga > Leucophenga montana. The sequence continues at coordinate 799,286 of JAWNNQ010001279.1, read as the reverse complement.
TTAAAGCTATATGTTAAGGGAAAATCATATTAAAAAATTGAAAAGGTAGTGGGCAGAGCACACTCATCAAAGGGTTCTATCCGCTGAAAAGCCTGATCAGGTCGGCCATCTCTCTTAACAAAACGAGTCATTCAGTTAGTGCGACAGAATCAAAGTTTCACTGCACACCAACTAGAAGAAAGTTATTCAAAAATAATATCCAATGATACAAATCAAAAATTTTCCTAAAACGCTGGATATCATGCTCGTGTTGCCCGTTAGAAGTCCCATGTCTCAGCCGTAAATAAGCAGATGCGCATGGAGTTTGCAAATAACTACTTTTCCAAGCCCTCAGAGTTTTGGAACAAGGTTTTTTTTTCGGAAGAGAGAAAATTTTTTGTATTTTCGGTATAAAATAAAAAAAGCTAGTATGAAGAAGCAGCGGTACGGCCTTTGAAAAGGAAAATTTGTTGCCAACCGTAAAACATGTTGGAGGAGGAGTCAATAATGGATTAAACTAGCTACAATATATCAAAGTTTTGAAGGATAATTTGCTGTAAAGTTCCCTGAAGTTGGGGCAGCAAGAAGAGTTTTGGTTTCAGCAAGACAACGACTCCAAGCACAGTGTGCATAAAGTAAAGCTCTGGCTTCTTTATAATATAAAAAAAAAAAAAATAAGTTGAGTTCACCTTCCCAATGTTCGGACCTGATTCCCATAGAGCATTTGTGGGACTTACTCGAACGCAGAATCCGTCAACACACCATTACCTCCAAAAATATGAAAAAAGACAATAATGTGAGGAATGGGAATAATTTACAACTGAAGATACAAAAAAAATGTGTGGATTTCATGACATGACGTCTTACGGAGATACTGGCCAGAAAGCGTTATCCTACCAGTTATAAGCACATCATATTCTTTGAAAAAAGAAGCCTGTACGCAGACTTTTGCTGTAGTGCTTTTCTGACATGTTGTATCATAAAAATGAATATAAAATTATAATTTTAAATATTAAAATGCAGCAAAAATATTATTAGTTAAAAGAAATTAATAAGCTATATAATAAAGCAAAGTTTGTTTCAATACATAAAACATTAGCTGAGATATTTGCGATTAAAGTTAAAATTTGAAATTTTTTGTGTGGTGTACGTTGAGTTTTTCGAGCAAGTGTACGAGTATCTATATCGGTCAGTCTTTCACTGCTGATTAAAAATATATATACTTTATAGTAAACCTAATGTACTCTATTTTCCATGTACAAGGTACAAGGCTATAAAAAGGATGCTGCTGTCGAGTGTGCAACTATGAGATACACTTTATACACAATTATTTGAAGCATATATGTGTATGGAGATTGAATTCCACAAGTTGTTAACACTGGACATTGGATATATTAAGACTTTCCGATTCCATCTTCATATATATTGTATAAAATGAACATGCCAGACCCAATTTTTGAGTTTTTGTATGACAATGTGTTTATTTTGACTGTTTTTTCTTTTTTTTTCTTAAATAAGCTACAGACGTCAAATTTGGTCTACTTCACGTCAATTCTTATAAAATTTTCCACATAGCTCAAAGTCGGAACACTATAGAATATAGCTCAAATACAAATCTATGATTCCAAGAAAAACGCTTACACAAGATACAGAGTACATCGAAGTCGAGCATACTCAACGCACAATACTAAAATGTTACATATTGTTAAGATATGTATTGCACTTTTGATGTAGATTTCAGTGCGTTAAAACATTATTTATTGCGGTTATTAAAATTAAATGAGCTACACATTTAAGTAGATATTCGCAAAGGACATTCAGATGTGCAACAATTTGTGAACTTCATTAAAAATATGCATAGTTCTTAAGTACTAATTACGAGCAGATTTCCACTGACTTCAGTCAATGCCGAAATCCATAGAATTCAACAAATCAAACTTCATAATAACTGTATGTCTTCTCATCTCAATTTGTATTGATGTACCTGAAATTAGGAATGAAATACGTTAGTACTATCGTTTAACTTTCAGCGATTGACTAAAAATTTTTACATTTGTGAAATACATACTTAACGTATAACACCTACTTACTAATCTTTTGTTAGGGACCTCACACAATGTCCTTCTTCTATTAACTGCATCTCGTTGCAGTCATTGTCCACTTAGTTTGAATTATGACAGTTGTCTCGTTGGATCTTATATTTAAGCACTTGGAATTCTAAATGAGTTACTGGAACACCCAATTTGAACATTTCGCACCTTTTTTCAGTATGTTTGTTTGCTCCATTTCTGTTAAATTTAGAGTGTTCTCCAAAAATTCCATCATAATTTAGCCACAAACTTCGTACGTCGCTTGAATTATAACCCTGTCAACCAGCCAATCTACAAAGAAAAAGAGGTGGATGAATTTCATTATAAGTGTATTGGAAGAGTGAAAGATCGTTTGCAGTCATAGGGAGTGCATTGAGAAGTGGAGAGTCATTTTCGGATCCAAGCGGGGCCGAACTGGAGAACGTTTTTAAATATAATAAGTAGATAGAAAATATTGTGGGCTATTGATACCTTTAAGCCCTTTAAATCCCCGGTATTTTCCCAGCTCAGCTTCAAAATACGAAGGAGTATATTTTACCTGGACTACACACACTTTTTAAGAGCTGTCCCAACCTTAATCATATTCTATCAAATTGGAATGAAATCAAGGTAGTAGTTATACCAAAGGCAGGAAAATTAGTCTAGCTTCCTTTCTACTAAAGACTTTAGAGAGACTCTTAGACGCTCATATAAGAAGCACAGTCAACTCCTCTCTTCTTTCCAACGCTCAACATGCGTATAGTAAAGGTAAATCAAAGGAAACAGCCTTGCACTTCCTGGTACACACTATTGAGAAATCAATAAAGCAAAAGGAATTTGCCTTGCTGCATTCTTAGACATAGAGGGGGCTTTTAATAACGTTCTCCCAGTCGCTATCACCAGGCTCTGACAGAAGTTGGGGTTGATGCGTTGTTCTATATTTGTACTTATTCACAAAAAGCTAACCAGCAGAGATGTGAATTCGCAACTAGGAGGGGCATCAGTCAGAAGATTTGTCAGTAGAGGAACCCCACATGGGGGTGTACTCTCTAGGGTGTTAGCAACTATCTCAGAAGTCGGTTTCCTGAAAATATTTAGAATAATCTTTAACAGCGGATTCAATTGAACATTTCACACCTCCAACATTCTTTTATCCGTCTCAAATAGACTCAATATAGTTAAACTATAAATATAACTGCAATCAAGTCATTTCACATAAACGCCCTCAAATTTTTAATATTTAAAAAAAAGAGTAGATTAAGGACTTTATGTAAACGAAAATTGCCCAAGCTATCAATTCAAAAAACATTGAAGTAATTTACCATTCCGCCTTCCTTTCACCAAACAAAAGCCCTCATACTCTTTATAATGTGCTATATACCTTAACATTGGTTTGTCAAAACTTCTCCATAACTAATGCAAATCGTCAATTTTAACTTCAATTTGCCATACATAATTTCTTCAAATTACATACATCCATAATAATACTTCCTCCAAAATGTCGAAATTGTCTACGCTTCGGACACCCAATACCACTGTGCAAGAGCAACAAACTTCACAAAAAGTGCTTTGAAAAAGCACACACTGCCGAAAATGAAATATGCTAATATGATAAATTTGCAAAAATTGTAAAAAAAAGAAAATAAATTGTCCAGCTTGCAATTATTAATCAACCACACCTAAACTCTCAACATAAATCATCAATGCCACAATTACATAATTACATTCTATAACATTAAAACACTTCATCTCACTACTATGGCGGGCGTTGCTCTAATTATTCATAACGCTGTTCAACATACCAACGATATCGAAGCAATTAGTGTATAAATTCACATTCATCTCAACATACATAACACCGTACAAATTATTAAACACCTCAAAAAAAAAAAAAGCACTCTTGCATCGATACTCCCTCATCACCGAAGACTTCAATAGGCGGCATTTGATTAAAATTAAATTAGATTAAAATTTTTAACCCAATCCACACTGAACACTATTAATAATGCTTTGCCCACACTTTTCAGCACCGTTTACACGCTAACACATATGGACTTCTCTGTTGTAATTCCTACTATATTACTATATGCAAAACGAAATATTGATTTACAATTATACGGAAGCAATCCCCGTTCTCATCCACATAACACTTCTACGAACACAATTCTCAGAGCAAAATTCAAATTAAATTTAGCATATTTGTAGCAATTCAACAGCAACAAATATAACGTGCTTTAACAGCGAAACAGCCATTATAGTCCAGATTATTCCATAAAGCGTAAATCAAGTTTTTCCGAAAACCTTCCAAAACCCAAGGCACAGTCACATTGTTCCATACAAATACCATAAAACATCCTAAACTATAAAAAAGCCAAGGTTTATCTAAAACGGGCAACAATACTCTGGCCACAAGCCTCAATAACTAAGTTAATAACCGAAATTAATGCTCCATCATAATAAATAAAGAAAAAGTTTCTGCAGCCTAAAACCGGTACGAACTCTGATATATCAACTCAATTAATTAGAAACAAAATTAAAATTTCCGAAGCTCTGAGCAAATTCACCCACCGCCACACCATAATACTCACTCCATCAGTCGAAGCAATACTTTTCAAAGAAGACACAACCATAGTCGAATTCAGATCCGCGTTTTATAAATTTAAAATAATGATCTAGATGTACACTTTAAAAGCTATCCTATGCTCAAACAGCTCTATACAACCGCTGCAAACTCAACCACTTTAGTTTCAGTATTGAACAATTTCAAACATTAATCGTCCTCCAGATACCAAAGCCGAATAATTCTGTTTATATTTGCTTACAACATATCAAACCGCGAATTTATATAATCAAAACATCAATCAAATACTCCGGGGGGCATTGGTTAGCTATATGTCAATTCAAGCACCTTCTTCACCATAATCCCAAACAGTTCTACAAGTAGTTCTATCAAATGCAATTATGTCCAAAATTGACTATCTGCCTGCTTTAACAAACTAAAACTAGCCTTGGATGCGTACCGCAGTACTTCTGTTAATAATCTTCTCCATGAAACATGAAAACATTTGCAACCTATAAACTGTTCAAAACATAAATAACAAAAAAAAAAAAAAAACTCGCCTACCTAATAAAAATTTATAAAGCCGAAAAAGCCCTAACCATATCGACATCATTACATAACACCATAGCTCTATGCAACTAGCTTCATTAATAAATTATTCCAAACAATTTTCAAAAACCAGCCTGATCCATTCTCACTCGTTCTATATCTCCACTCATAAAAAAAAGATACATATAACTCTAGTTTCGATCTCGAATTTCGGTGCATCATATCAGATTCATTAACTACATATAGCAAGGTATCTACGCCCTAACTTTTCGTCTATATACACAGCACAAATATCAGCCATCCATCTAGCCTGTTAATAAGCCCGAAATAAGGAAAACAACTTGCAGACAGGAAAGCGAAACACGCACTCACTTAACCTCTTATAAACTATTACAGTCACAAACTTACGCTTAGATACGGTCTGGAAAAAAACTTCACAACACTTAAAATTTCCATAATTAGAATTTACATTCCGAATCGATGACAGCCATAAGATAAATTTGATCCACCTACCTCCTGCTCAGAACGATAAAAATTTTGCTACTTAAACATTCCCATCTCAGTAAAACGCATCCTCGCCGACTTCAGAACTTTCACAGATACAAAATTAAAAACTTCTGTCATACAGTTCCACCAAATAAAATTTTTAACCAATCTTAAGATAATCTAGCTAAAGTCATAGACTTTCTCAAAGCAACAACCATTTTAAAGGTTTACTGGCTCTAGTGCAACACCCATATATAGGCTGCATTCAGATGGACATTGGCGCGGACATGGCTAGATGGACTGTATGGTCGAGCTGATCACCATTATACTTAGGTACTTTGGTACGTACTTTGTGGTACGTACTTTGTGATGTCTACTATAGCTCCTTTAGTGCGTTTCAAACTTGGAGACGTATTGATAATACGCTTCTCACATTATGTGTATAGCAAAAGGGAATCTGACTTATTTACCAGTTAAACAGCGCTTGATCCTGAAGTGATGCATACTGAAAAGTAAAACAAAAGGTTAAGAGTGAAATATTGGCAAAAATAGTAAAAACAAAATGGTGTTACTTACGTTAGATAGCTCTGGTTGGAAGGATTGGTATTTAACTACATGTATCTATTTAATTGTATCTAATTTGTAATGTATCTCATTTGTTAAATGAATCTACCTGAAGTAATCAAAAAGACTGCAGTCGTGCTTCGAGATGCTGCTTTAACCTATAGCAAGTAGATTAGTGCGTTGATGTGGAGTTTGAAAGCTGTAGGCAGAACTTTTTGATTTCAATGAAGCGTATAATATTAAGTTGTCAGGAATAGATGCCAAAGTGAATAGGAAGTAACATCTCTTCGATGAATTCCACCTAGAACCGCATACAGGTTACGTAGCAGCGTGATTCAGACAATCCATTGTCAATTGTTGTTCGGCAAAGGATCAGACATATGTAGCACATTGTGCGGCTTCATAACACCTGGACCACTTATACACCGACACATAGACTCGCGGAGGACTAACATTTCAAAGTTTTTGCAGACGGAGTGCGGAGTACAAACAAGAAATTTGCAATATGTACGGCGTCTAATTTTTCCGTTGTCCGAACGACGTTGCCTAAAAAGAAAAATCATCAAAGATTGAATACATACGTCTGGTCACAGTTTATATTCAAAAACTAGAAAAAAAAAGTCGAATAGGGTTCACTTAGAGTGGGCCAACTTAAACCTACACACACGACAATACTATTACTTTAGTACACATGCTTTTTTTTCGCATGCTCCAATTCTGAAACATTTGAAACTTTATATTTGTTTGCGGTCTGTTACTGAAACAAGCATATTTTAAGTGCATCAACAAGAAAAGAGAAATATGTAGTAGTTTACAAATGAGATTTTGTTTTCTTTTGTAACGCTTAATGCTTAATTGCTGACACGTTGGTGCTGCTTTGAATGCTGTTCCATGCGCTCCTCAATTACGGGTCTAAAGTGGCGCATTAGCACTGCACAGACCATGCGGCACCATCAGCAAGTGCCCAGATGGCATGACCTTCAATCTGTTTGGAAATCGCCCAAAAGCCCATCGATTTCAGCTGGATTTGCATCACTCTTTCATCCAGCTATTAAATAGCCTCACGACATGGCGTACATTGACCACACGGTTCCTGCTTAATAATATCCGTGGATTTATCAAGACAATGATGTCCATAATAGCATTATCACAGACATTTTTCGGTATGAGAGGCATTGATGAACCGCCGGGTATAATGCCCAGCAGATTTCCCAACCTCCAATTAAACCGCCAGCATGACGTTCAATTAGCTCCTTCGATGGTATAGACATTTCTTCCTCGACAGTGCACGGTGTATTCACATATCCGGAGATATTGAATAGTTTAGTGCCAGAGTTACGCGTACGACCGAAACTAACAATCCAAGCAACGCCACGACGCAGAATTGTGTTTGCAACAGCAACTGCTACAACATTTGTTACCGTTGTAGGACAACCAAAGACACCGACATCAGCAGGGAATGGCGGCACTAAACGTGGCTAGCCCTGCTTACCTCCTACTTTTCAACGATCTCTTCACCACAAATGCAAGCGCCACGATGCATAAATACATCGAAATCATAATCAAAACCGCAGGCGTTCTTACCATCAGGCCAGCATGATATACTACAGCAATGGCCAACTGTATATTAGAAACTTCATTATAGAATTGACCACGTATATAAATGTAAACAGCTTGCGCGCCATGGCACGACAAGCAACCAAACAGCCCTCGACAAGTTTGTTTATACAACGACGCAAAATCTAACGATCCTTGCAAGTGTTGTTTTCACCCTCATTGGCATTTACCACAAAATACTTGGGGCGTCCATCACCAGGCTTATTCATGAAGGACCATTTCATGCCGATGGGAAAAACCAGCAAAACCGGTTGTCTTAAACTCATTGACAATCCAATCGGCGCCTTTCAGCACAAGCTCCTTGGTCCTGTACCAGTCCCAAGCTTTAGCGCAACCCACAAACGACAGTCATGACATCTATAAAGATTTGATCTTCATCGGCAAGTGGTCCAAATTTGCGGCAACGATTTGATATTCTTTTTTTTAGTATCCGAGATCAAGGTGTTCATACGGACAGACAAATAGACAGTATGCGTTTGAAGCAGATAAAAAAAAAACTTACATACATACACATATGTACATATGTGTATGTACATATATAAATATGTATGTACGTATGGACGAGTATGTATGTATGCATAGACATACATATTTACGGGCCTGTAATCGCTCTTTTCGCTTCCTTCTTTCAACACTGTACACCAAAATGGATCGGTAAATTATTATGTTAAATTTCAATATTTGTAACTTTTATCAAGGAATTAAAATGCGCCTCCTTTTGGCTGTTATACACACACATTTGCACAAACGTAATACACAAACACAAAGAAATAGAGCAAACGCAATTTCCAGCTACCAAGCGGGATATGCAACAAGGGGAAATAATTGTACAGAAGTGTGCGGGGTCGGACTAGTAAGTAAAAAAAAAATACAACAGTAACACGAACGCCAACACCGGCTGCGAAAAAAAAATAATAAACTTCTATGTTACATTTTCCTGCTGCGCTTGCGTAAATATGCAATGCTATGCTGTGTTACTAAGTTTAATATGTATTATTTAATAGAATTTGTTCAAAAACATAAATCATTGGATCACTTAAATTTGAATTCAACTTTCCGCTTCGCGGTTATTTGCACCTTCTTCATTTTCGTTTTTGCAAATCAATCGGCGCAGTGACACATTGAGTTAGCAACGTGCCCAACCAAATGTCGTCTATTTTTTTTAGGGCAGCGTAGAGTGCTGCCAGACTGTTCATAATGATTTGCAATTTATGTTTGTTTTGATTTCAATAAGAAGTTTTGTACATAAGCAGCGAGAAGCGTGGAGCGAAAATCCGCGCTCGGGACTAAAAAAGGCAACTATTTTTATATGAAAATATGGAAAGCGTTTCAAATATATGAAATAGCAGGCCACCAAAAAAAAAAATCGGAAACTATTGGATTTTGATAAACATTTTTGGACTTTCAAACTATTATGGCTAAACTATTGGATCGTACTTTCTAAAATTGTATTCACTGTATTGTATTGTATTCACAAGATTGCCATAGTTTATACATATGTATCTCTGGGAAAAATGTCCTTAATATAAGAAGGACACAAAATTCGTTATATATATTTAAGTTACCTTTTAAAGACAGGAGAATGATATTTGGTACATACGTAATGGGATCTAGGAAATTCCAATTGCATACCGTTAAATAGATAATTTAATAATCTTAATCATGAATTTTGATTGAACTTACCCGTCAAGCACATACAGATTGATGCAAGTACTAACGGACATGGCTAGATTAATTAATCTAATCGAGCAAATAACTATTGGCCTGTATTTAGATATATGCTTTATGATTTTTTTGATTTATCATCAACATAAATTTGGCAGTATACGGAGATGATATTCTAAGATGATTTTTTAAGAGCCGAAAATTAAAGTGACTAATTTTCTGTGATCATTAGGGGTCTATTTTGTAGATGACATAATTTCATAATTAATAAAACAATAATTGATTGTTTGTACACTTTTTTTTGCAAATTTTTATAGAAGTACATATTGCAAAAATGCATCATGACTTTTCCGATAACCCGATACGTACATATATATGTACATGTGCATGTAGGCATATTAACTAAAATAAGGTTTTGCAATTCCACTTTCCTTTCGTACTTAGTATACAAATTCCTTTAATGGAAACACTGTATTAATATGATTGTCATCTCGAAGATCAAAAAAAAAAAAAATCCATTTACCATTCAGATCAGATTTGTATTTACACACACTGTTGTTCTTACTCACTAATTTTAGTCGATATTTTATTTTGTAACACCGTTAATAAAATTTTACAACGTTTGATCCAATAAATAGTTTAGCCACAATAGTATAACCATACGCAACACAAATGTATATAAGCATGCATTTACTAGTTTTTTATCATCGCCATCCAACGGATAATAGGCATAGCATATGTTTATTTAAAAAATGGCGTTCCAAAGGTTTAAACGCCTTTAGTTAAATGATATTTTATTTTTTGTTCGTGCTTTTCTCATAATGACTAGAATATGGTTTAACTAGCGCATAATTTTTATCGGCTACAGTACTATACTTTTTACGGAATTCCGAAAACGTTTCCAAGTCATTACTGTTACTGTAATTTTACTAAAAAGAGACTTATGTTCTGTTATTCTTCATATATTTAATGTCTCTGTATATTTTTCTCCCTTAAATTTACATAGTTCTAATATACAGTCCGTTCGAGAGGGGGATAATTTACCCGGGTCTTTGCTTTTATAGTGGCCTTATGTTTTATTTATTTGAAACTCTTTTCATATATTCGCTCGTCGACTCTGATTATGTACAAAACTTCTTATTGAAATCAAAACAAACATAAATTGCAAATCATTATGAACAGTCTGGCAGCACTCTACGCTGCCCTAAAAAAAATAGACGACATTTGGTTGGGCACGTTGCTAACTCAATGTGTCACTGCGCCGATTGATTTGCAAAAACGAAAATGAAGAAGGTGCAAATAACCGCGAAGCGGAAAGTTGAATTCAAATTTAAGTGATCCAATGATTTATGTTTTTGAACAAATTCTATTAAATAATACATATTAAACTTAGTAACACAGCATAGCATTGCATATTTACGCAAGCGCAGCAGGAAAATGTAACATAGAAGTTTATTATTTTTTTTTCGCAGCCGGTGTTGGCGTTCGTGTTACTGTTGTATTTTTTTTTTACTTACTAGTCCGACCCCGCACACTTCTGTACAATTATTTCCCCTTGTTGCATATGCCGCTTGGTAGCTGGAAATGGCGTTTGCTCTATTTCTTTGTGTTTGTGTATTACGTTTGTGCAAATGTGTGTGTATAACAGCCAAAAGGAGGCGCATTTTAATTCCTTGATAAAAGTTACAAATATTGAAATTTAACATAATAATTTACCGATCCATTTTGGTGTACAGTGTTGAAAGAAGGAAGCGAAAAGAGCGATTATAGGCCCGTAAATATGTATGTCTATGCATACATACATACTCGTCCATACGTACATACATATTTATATATGTACATACACATATGTACATATGTGTATGTATGTAAGTTTTTTTTTTATCTGCTTCAAACGCATACTGTCTATTTGTCTGTCCGTATGAACACCTTGATCTCGGATACTAAAAAAAAAGAATATCAAATCGTTGCCGCAAATTTGGACCACTTGCCGATGAAGATCAAATCTTTATAGATGTCATGACTGTCGTTTGTGTGTTGCGCTAAAGCTTGGGACTGGTACAGGACCAAGGAGCTTGTGCTGAAAGGCGCCGATTGGATTGTCAATGAGTTTAAGACAACCGGTTTTGCTGGTTTTTCCCATCGGCATGAAATGGTCCTTCATGAATAAGCCTGGTGATGGACGCCCCAAGTATTTTGTGGTAAATGCCAATGAGGGTGAAAACAACACTTGCAAGGATCGTTAGATTTTGCGTCGTTGTATAAACAAACTTGTCGAGGGCTGTTTGGTTGCTTGTCGTGCCATGGCGCGCAAGCTGTTTACATTTATATACGTGGTCAATTCTATAATGAAGTTTCTAATATACAGTTGGCCATTGCTGTAGTATATCATGCTGGCCTGATGGTAAGAACGCCTGCGGTTTTGATTATGATTTCGATGTATTTATGCATCGTGGCGCTGGCGCTTGCATTTGTGGCGAAGAGATCGTTGAAAAGTAGGAGGTAAGCAGGGCTAGCCACGTTTGATGCCGCCATTCCCTGCTGATGTCGGTGTCTTTGGTTGTCCTACAACGGTAACAAATGTTGAAGCAGTTGCTGTTGCAAACACAATTCTGCGTCGTGGCGTTGCTTGGATTGTTAGTTTCGGTCGTACGCGTAACTCTGGCACTAAACTATTCAATATCTCCGGATATGTGAATACACCGTGCACTGTCGAGGAAGAAATGTCTATACCATCGAAGGAGCTAATCGAACGTCATGCTGGCGGTTTAATTGGAGGTTGGGAAATCTGCTGGGCATTATACCCGGCGGTTCATCAATGCCTCTCATACCGAAAAATGTCTGTGATGATGCTATTATGGACATCATTGTCTTGATAAATCCACGGATATTATTAAGCAGGAACCGTGTGGTCAATGTACGCCATGTCGTGAGGCTATTTAATAGCTGGATGAAAGAGTGATGCAAATCCAGCTGAAATCGATGGGCTTTTGGGCGATTTCCAAACAGATTGAAGGTCATGCCATCTGGGCACTTGCTGATGGTGCCGCATGGTCTGTGCAGTGCTAATGCGCCACTTTAGACCCGTAATTGAGGAGCGCATGGAACAGCATTCAAAGCAGCACCAACGTGTCAGCAATTAAGCATTAAGCGTTACAAAAGAAAACAAAATCTCATTTGTAAACTACTACATATTTCTCTTTTCGTGTTGATGCACTTAAAATATGCTTGTTTCAGTAACAGACCGCAAACAAATATAAAGTTTCAAATGTTTCAGAATTGGAGCGTGCGAAAAAAAAGCATGTGTACTAAAGTAATAGTATTGTCGTGTGTGTAGGTTTAAGTTGGCCCACTCTAAGTGAACCCTATTCGACTTTTTTTTCTAGTTTTTGAATATAAACTGTGACCAGACGTATGTATTCAATCTTTGATGATTTTTCTTTTTAGGCAACGTCGTTCGGACAACGGAAAAAATTAGACGCCGTACAGATTGCAAATTTCTTGCTTGGACTACGCACTCCGTCTGCAAAAACTCTGTAGTGTAAATCCTTCACACCTTCTCGCCCAGCAACAACAATTGACACTTGATTGTCTGAATTATTCTCCTACGTAACCTGTATGCCGTTTTAAGTGGAATTCATGCGTATTTGGGCTGTTTTGTTTCGTATCAATTCAAAATTTCATTTAGTTGGATTGTACAACAATATGAAGGTACTTATACATACTTTATATATACTTTCTACTAACATACTTTCCATTTATAACTTGATAATTGAATTACTGCAGATAAGTTGCATTTTATAACTATTTTTTTAAAATTATAACTGGAGCATATCCAATGGATTTTGTTCGTATCTGTTTAATTGATAAAGTTCGTTCTTTGCATACAAAATACAAAACTGTGCAAAATAATTCGAATTCTATTTAAAAAGAAAATTGTTTCCCTTTTATTTATTTTTTTTTTTTTTTTTTTGTTTGTTAAAAGAGGGCATTTTATGGTTTATCTCAGCTCAACCCATTTTTGGAAATTAAAAACTATTTTCCTTAGAATTTTTTCTATATATATTTGATACACCTAAGTGACATAAGTCGTAGTCAGATTGGTCGTTTCTAACTCAATATATAGCTGGAATAGAGGACTTAACTTAAATTGAATTAAAAAAGACTGTTTTCGAATTCATCGGACAAAAATCTGTAAGCAAAACAATATGGCATCGATGTACCATTTTGGCTCTAGTGTAATTTAAATAGGTTTTTTTTTGTTGTGTAGTGTGAATTATTGTTCGACATTATGTATGACGGCACACCATTTGTATTTACTTGCCACATTTGGCCATCTGGGTAATATTGCTCGCCATTCGAAATGTAGTTGTGAACAACAACTGGCACCCAAGTGACTGGGGCTTACATTACGTAATGCGCCCCATTACAGGATACTAACTGTATTCCACTATGGGTATTAGCACCAGCGCTACCGTTGAAGCCAATGCTTGGTAACGCGTTTTGGGGCCCAAAATTCAGCGGTGATCCATAAGCCACGGGGATTGCGGCATAGACATAGGCGTACAAATTGGGATGTGTATATAAAATATTGATGTTTACATTACTGTTATAGTGTGCTTGGTTTGGTGCAGCGGCGAAGTTCAGACTGCCGTTTCCCAAATTGGCGTTGTTCAGACTTGTGTTGTCCAGACTGCCGTAGTCCAGAGTAGCGTTGTCCAGATTGCGCGTAGTTCAGAATGCCGTTGTCCAGAATGGCGTTGTTTAGACTGGTGTTGTCCAGACTGCCGTTGTCCAGATTGGCGTTGTTCAGACTGCCGTTGTCCAGATTGGCGTTGTTCAGACTGCCGTAGTCCAGACTGGCGTTGTTCAGACTGCCGTTGTCCAGATTGGCGTTGTTCAAACTGCCGTTGTCCAGATTATCGTTGTTTCCGTGACGCCAGTAAACGTTTCGTTTCCATAGTTGTTGTTAGATAAATGCCGATCGCGCAATAGGGAAAGCGGTATAGCACGTTTGACATATAACATTTTTCCTTGCAATCTGTGATTCCTCTTATTGAGAACAGCGGCTACCGTGCTTACTCCCGTAAGTTTTGCTTACAAAAATCTCCGTAATTGAGGCAGTGTTGATGGTATTTGAGCTATTCAAAATTAGCTATTGATAACAGAAATGCATGAAATTTTCAAATCAATATAATTCACAAAGAATACTAAAATGGTTGCCACTTGTGAATTCTTTGTAATCGAACTCAATAAACCACAAAAATACCACAATATCTACCAAGGCTAAGGAAAACTAATCGGCTTTTCCAATACTATCAAAGGTAAGATTTTCAAAATACAAGTATTAAGATGACGACTAGTAGTCTCTACAAAACTTGTTGACGTATGGCAATACATTTTGTTGTTGCTTGTTTTGAAATTTTCATATGTTAATATGTATAGGGTTACGATGATGTAGTTTTTTTTTTTTTTTTTTAAATGACGCAGGTCAACATGGTTTAGTTGTTGGAAAGCTAAGCGTCATTTCCGAAGTAATTTGCTGCGTAGAATCCGCCGAATCCGGGGTCAGTATTTTAAGATTTTGAGGTTTGGAGAGTTTCAAGTGAAATTCTAGCGATTTCCTTGTTTGCGTCAATATCAGATTTGTTGGCATAAACCTTGATATTAGAATATGTCATTAATTCAAATTCTAGAGTAACACTTCTCTCGATTGATAGTATTCATTGTTGTTTTGTGACTTCAATTCGGGCTCTGTCTTTTGTTGTTTTTGTTGCTCTCCACTTTCCATATATCCAACTGCTGGTAGTTAGTCATATTATAACGATTTTAGTAGATACTTTGGCCTCCAGAATGGATCATATGGGCATGGGCATGGGAAAATCCATTGGATTTAAATCTGGGGAATATGGTGGCCATTGTTGTGAATTGTTTTTTGGATACACAAATTTTATGCAACCCTATATCCAGTTATGATAATTAAAATAACGATACGACAGCTGAAGTTGCAAGTAGTTGGAACATTCAATGCCATGTGCTGTCCTACTCTAAAATGATGAAAGTGAATTTTAATATTTTACTACATCAATGTGAATTAGATCTTCAATTGCTTTCAGCATTCAAAATGCATGGCATTTGCTTGTGACTATATACTCGTACAATTGTTTAATTTACACATACATATTTTGAATATTTTATAGTAAATATTATTTAAGAAACAGACACAAAATTATCTACATTTATATTATATATTATGCTTTGAATCTCTTCGATTAGTTGGACTTTATTAATGTGAGTTTCTAACCTTTATATTTAAAATATTTCAAAAACTACTACTATAAGTAAATTGGAATGGCATTTTACTAGGCAGCTTAAAATTTTAATATTGATTAAAAAAGCAGTACTTCTTTGTCTATTTGTAAAAATTCAAGTTTCGACAGCTGCCAAAATTCTTTTCTTCCTGGAGTTTTCAACTTTTAAATCATGTTTGTTTTGGGTACTCGACCTTGGTACAAATAAGTAACTGTTCTTATGTTCGTTTGCAATAGTATAGAACAGACTAGATGTCATTGCAACTCCACATCTAGCATCCGAGCATACTCTATCCGCAATGGATATTAACCCTTCACTCAATAGTGACCTCAACATATGTAATCAATTTTTTATCTTTGTTAAAACCAAAGCTTTGAAACCCTTTATTCGAAATTTCAAATCGTACAGCTGATATATATTTCGATCATGAAATAAATAGAATAGTTTATAGAAACTTAAAACCTTAAAGTTTGTTTGGCACTATTTCCAATAGTGGATGGGACAAGCACTTTGTTATGTATGTGAAGTATTTTAAGAACACATGCTTCACATACAACCGCATGATGTGATACTAACTGTAGTCAAAAGGTTGTTCATACAAAAATCTAAAATTGGATGGTAGTTTTGTATGAAGAATATTCCTAAAAATGAGCGGGGCATGAACACTGATATATACATTTAAAGCATCCGTTCTTAAGAAGCCACCATATTAAAATTTAAGCTAATATTCAAAATCATTCACAAACTTCTCAAATTTGTTTCAAACATTTTAAAATATTCATTTTGAATAATGTGAAAAAAAGAAAAAGTTTACAGCTTACTTTCTGGAAAAGAATTCATTGGTAAAGCTAAAATTTTAAAACTGTATAAAGCCGATTCATATAGTATACAATATATTTGGCATGAGTTTTGACTTTTTGACGGTTGTAGAATGGATAGAAGGTTGTTGATAGTTTATTGTTGCGCATGAAAATATTACAAAATAATTAAATTAAAATTCAAAGAAATTTTGGTTCGAGCGAATGTTGAATTCAGTTCGTCTGGAATTAGGCTAGAGAGTTGAGCTATCAATGCCTCATAACTTTTCTAATATAGGTATACGATTTATATTATATCTGCTTTCAACTTCCATTAATTGTATTCAACTTTTGATGTATGTAGTTAACTAATTTAAAAACAATTATATTAAAAATTATTGCTTTAAATCGAACACGTTTGATACAACAAAGTAAATACGAAGTGCTTCTGTATTTGAGCTACACCTTCTAGTGGATAAACCACAGCCAGTTTGGAACTTTTCTTGCTTCTAGTTTTAAAAAGTGTTCACATCGCGTACAGTAACGCACAGACAGACATTTAGATTACGGTGGCGCGTAAGTCATGGCTCTCAGTACGGTGCTTTGGTAACGCTGGATTGTTAGAATGTTGTAGTTCGAAGTGTTGGAGTTCGAATATGCTCCGTAACACAGCAGATTGGTCCCAATATTTGTTTCTACACCATAACTTTATTTGAAATAGAAAGTGTAGAATGCCAACCTAACAGCCATATCAATGCTCTGAATTTTAAATTGAGTTCCTTCCGTTTTGTTGGTTTTTTCTTTTTTTTTGACATGCACTTTCCAATGTAAGCATCATATCCAAATATTTGGCTGTATTTGATTAAGGTACTTGAATGCCATTTATGTATATATGGCAGATACCATATGTTTTTATATGTAAAATTGACATGAACAGTTTCCTAAACTATTAAGTTTTATTCTCCATTTTTCTGTCCATTGCGTTTACAGTGGATTGCGTTGTGCAGAATTTGAGTTGATTGCACTTCATTTTCTCCTATCGCTAAAAATACTGTATCATCAGCAAATGTTGCAACTATTGCACCCGCTTGTCTATGGATATCGTGTGTATATAAAAGATACAACAGTGTATACAAAATGCTGTCTTAGGTCGGGCACCCCAGCTGATCTATGTTGTAGATTTGAATACTTCTCGCCTTGTTCACCCTTCTACTAGTAAGATTCTTCCAGACATTGTTCGATAACATGCATTATACGTTGAATTTGATCGATGGTGTTGGTATTAATATTTGTTTTCGCAATTAAAGGCTGCAATCGTTTTAATATTATCTTCTCCACCAATTTCGAGATTTGTCTCTAAAACTTAACATCGTTTGGTGGGTTTCCAGGTTTCGGAATTATAATCACTTCAGAAACTTTCCAGAGCTGCGGAACATGTTCAATATTAAAAACAGCGTTCAAAATAGACATTAGCTTTACTTTTGCCTTTAAAGAAAGTTCTTGAAGTAATTCTATAGTAATAATAATAGTCAAATCCTGCAGATTTTTTTTTGGGTTGTTACGATTATTTCATGTAAATTAGTATATGCAATTTCTGTTTGGTTTGCTTTAGTTATATTAACAGCAACATCTGCTCAACTGTATTGGGTAAGTTACCAAGTGGCTTAATAAAAACTTCGGCTAAATGAACACACATTTTCTTGGTCGTACTTGGTTCAGCTTCCATCTTTATTGTTTTTTTTTTTTTTTTGGAGCTATTTAACAATTGGTTTACTTTATATGTTTAGTAAACTTCCATAACGAGTAGTTTGTGTTTTTATTATAATATGTTAGTTCACTTTTAAATCGTGATCGTTCTAAAAGTGAACTCTTTAGTGTTGCCATTCACTGGTGTTCTATTTCGAATTAATTGGTTTATTTCCATATACATATGTACTACCTATGTAGCTACTATTAAATTGTAAAAATTTAAATAAATACGTATGCGTAATAAAGAAGTGAAATATGTCCACCCACACAAAACAAAATGGCGCCATTTAGAGCTGCATTTAAATATGGCAAATGGCGTTGCCACTGTTTCACATATTTTTTTTGCAATCGCGACACTTTACGCCTGCGACCATTTTCAAAACGTATAAAATGAACGAGTTTATTATACGCAACGACTTGATAAACACTTTCTTGTTATTTTATTGTTTCGTAGCGCAAAAGCAGAAACAGAAACATCTTTTTCGGATTTTGCCACTAAATTTAAATCTATCAACGGCAGCGTGACAAAGTTTTAATGAGCGACAATGAAGGCATTGGGATGGCGTTTGGCACTTGGCGTTGGCGATGGCGACTTGACGACGACATTCATACCAAACGATATAAATAGGGTGTTTTTTTCTTATACCATTCACACATAGTGTGAAATGGTATTATCAGTTTGTCTGAAAGTTTGAAAGTTTGTCTGTCCGTCTCTCCGTATGTTGTTGCGCATTTTTGGGGACCAATTTAAATGCTATCCCGTTGAAATTTTGCACATACACTTCTTCTTATTGCAGTTTAATAGAGTGTCAAGATTGTCCCGCCACGCCCACCTTTTGGGCTAGCCCCCATACAAATCCACCGCCCACTTTTGACTTTTAGTATGAAAAACTTTTTTATTGTAGTCAATATCAGCTTAATAATTAATATGGTAACTTCTTGGGGTCGGATGGTTGACATATACATTAATGGGTGGGACCCGCCCAATATTTGGGGTAGCCCCCATACAAACCTACTGCCCACTTTTGTCTTTTTGTATGAAAACTTATTTATTAAAGTCAATATTGGGTTGAAATGCGAAATGGTGCCGTTTTATAGACAGCCGCTTAACTATATAGACTAATGGGCGTGGTCCGACCACTTTTTGAGATAGTGCCATATAAACCCACAGCTCAATTTTATGCATTTGTATGGAAAACGTCAATATCAACTTGAAATTCGATATGGCGGCATCTTACACATCTACTACATCGCTTCATACACATCTACTAGTGGGCGTGTATCGCCCACTTTTTAGGGTAGCCCAATTTAAACCCCCATTTTTCATGTGAATGGTATTAGAGCTTCGGTTTAACCGAAGTTAAAGTTTTTTCTTGTTTTTTTTTTTTGTGAGGTTCCATTTTGCGACAGTGACATAACTGTCACGAATTGGTCGGATCTGGCAACACTATTGTCAGTTGTACTTAGTTTTCTTTGCCATTTTATGTTGAATAGAAAATAGTGATTCAGTTCGGAAATGTTTGCGGGCGATATAATCATTAACCCGAGCGACTAATTCGCTTAAACATGCGTCGTTTTCGCACGATGTACTTTCTGTCAAAGAAGTACCGGGAATTGATGCCTTTCAGTCATCAATTCCCGGTACTTCTTTGAAAATGATTATTGTTTAATCAAATTTATTGTAACGTCTTTAAAGTAGGCCCCTCTTCCGAAATAATACACTTATGTTAGCGCATAATTCAATCAGCAAAACATTTAATAAATGCATTTTTTCGGAATCGTCTTCATTTCTCACCGTGTAGGCTCTTTCATGTCTCTCTATCCACTGAAAACAGACGCCACGAAGTGGTAATTTCAGTTTTGGAAAAAGAAAAAGAGTCGACTGGAGCCTTATCAGATGTCTACGGTGGTTTTTCGATGGTATTTGTTGAGTTTTTAATCAGTAATTCGTTCACAATGATAGTCTTGTGAGATAATGCGTTGTCATGTTGCAAATTCGTTCCACAAATTTGGGCGTTTTCGACGAATATGCTTTATTTACCGCCTGACTTTCTGTCAAGAATTCCGAGCGCACAACACCGCGATAAACAAAGAAAACTGTCAACACCTTTTTTACCTTGATTAACAATTTCATCGACATTGACATGGTGTTTTCGGTTTCGGTGTAGTTTGAAGACGCCATTCCGAAGCTTGTTGGCTGGTTTGCATGTCAAACTCAAAACGTGCTTCTTAAATGATCAACTTTTAGTTTCAAGAATATAAATAAAAAGTGTTCGAAAATTGCACTTCTACAATTAACCGCGAAATCATATTTAAACACAAATGGCATAAAATAATTTTTCCAATAAAATCAAGTTTCGGTTTTAAATTATGTAATTTCAGTATTTTAATTAAATACAAAGTTCTACAGCTCTCAAAACACCACCGTTTACATGATGGCGACGATTTGAGCCCGTTTTGCTCTATAAACCGATAAACAAACACACTCTGAATAAAATAGATGCGCTACGAATTTATGAGCGCGTTCTAATTTTAATTGCCAATTTGGGCATAATTTGTCCATAAACCTTAATTAACGGCGAAAGTTAACAACGCGAAAGATGTCAAAATAAAAACAAACACCTTCGCAGGCGAGGCTCCATTGCTGCTGCTGATGATGATAATAATGTTGTTGACGATGCTTTCGATGATGTTGTTGATGTTGATGTTGACGATGACGATGACGATGAGTTTGACTTCGATGCTCAACGATGATTTTGTTCATACAATAGAAACCAGTGACGACAAATTTTAATCAAGCTGCCGCCGCACCAGTTCCAATTGAAACAAAAATCATTGTCCGTCCGTGCGTTCATTTGCCTTTCGAGTTGTATAAAGTCTGTCATAGCTGAGATCGCCATTGAAGGGGCTGGTGAAGCTACACTGGCGCCAACATTCTCAAAGGCAAAAGGGCTGTCGACCTGTCTTGTCTGACTGAGTATTGCTGGCTGTCTTCTTGACATCGTAAAAAACGCACCCATTTGCATGCAAATTAAAGTTTCTCGCACGACTACTTTGCCTCACCGCACACGCATCCGCACATTGCCATCCAACTAGGTAGTATATGTCTTTGTTATAATTGCCTATATAAGAAATTCCGACAATGTTTTGATTTTTCAAATCGATTTTCGGCTTTTTGGCTTTATAACTTTTTTAATTTAAAATTTATTTGTTCAAATTTAAAATGGTTTTTTTTTTTCTTATTAACGTTTAAACAAGTTCAGTGAGCTGTTCAGTTAAACATTTTGCATGAGATGAGCGACTGTATTTTGTAGATGGTTTGAATAGCAATTTGTGTAGCTATGAAAGTATTTAAATAGTTATTGGAAAAATGTAAAAAAAAATTAATTTGCATAATTGACTTTTTAAAACTAGTCAAAATAGTATAAATGAAGTATTGTTTAAAGTATTTGCAACTTCAGTTGTAAGAATGTATATATCACATTTTGAAAATAATTCACAAATTCCAAAGGAATTGTTTACACAGAGAAGCATGTTGTGGTTAAAATTGCTCCAACCGCATAAAATAATGCATTTAGTTTATTTTAGAAACAATAATATACATATTTAAGGTATAAACACATACTTTGTAGAATGCATGAGTGTAACTACATTTGTCTATCACTGTGGATGGTAGGCCACGCAAGTGATGAAGACGTATCTGAGTATGGTTGCAGCACGAGCAATATTGAAACATGCTATGTACCATTAAAAAGTTCTTGATATGTTAAAACATAGGTATATCGCTTCATCCCAATCCGAAATATGGGCGGTTGAAAAAACCCAGCTCAAGCGGTACGAGTATTAGAGCTCGTGGAGGGACCGGGCCTCAAGTCCTTTATTTCAATCAAGGACTCTTGCATAACAGATCTAGCTTCAGCATTAGCTACTAGAACATTGGTGATTGCAGTTCGTACCTCAGCTGTTTCGTCCTTATTCGTGCAAAAGTATCTCGCCCTTCATCGTCTTTGTCACTTTTACCACTTTGTCGCTTACTTTTTTCAGGCTTTCATCAACCCTGATCAAACGTAAGATTTTGCTATTTGTGAGGTCACCCGTTTTCCTGACGATGATAGCTTCTAATCGATCTGGTGCGTTTTTAAGCTTTTTTTTTTACTTTTGGACCCAGTTCTTGCCACTTTGTATTACTATCGCGCTTCGAAGGTTCCCTTTTGTCTTTGTCGTTGCTGTCTATAGTAATCGCAACCGTATTTGGTCCTACCTGTGTCATCGGCCTTTTAGGAGGCGTCTTACTAGGATTAGATTGATTGGAGTATTTTTATCAACTGGAGTGTCACACTTTATCGCGAAACTCCTTGATATACTGTTTGGTTGCGCACTTGCTGCAATTCTTAGCTGAAGATTCTTCACGTGCTCAGAAGCCAGGATATTCAGTGATATTAAATCACTGACCATCTCTCTCAAATGATTGCATGATATGCATTTTGTTGTGTATTGCATCGGTGAGCATTTGAAATTTTAATTTCTTATGCTGTAGGACTTCGCCTGCATCTTTAGGTTTCCCTGTAGATTTATTTCGCGCAGTACATTGAAAAACAGCCGTTTCCACTGGTGGAGCTGATCTCGGGGGCGATCTTGAAAGCAAGGGTCGCTTTGCAAATGGGTTCTCCTCGAAGTGTTTTTGCGTCCAGCCGATTCTTAATAATAAACTTGATGTTTGAAAACAAATGCTCTACGCTTACTTGCGTAGCTGGAACTACGAGAGTTACTTTTGACAATTCAAATAGTTATGGGAAATTTGTGGAATTTGCTAACCATATATGTATATATGGTAACAGCTATGTTTGGTTTTCCTTTGAACATTATTATCTTCGAAAAGAAAGTGAGAACTGAAACTGTAACGGAACAAATTTTTTGGTTCCATTACGGTTCTTTCATTTTGTTTTATTTCGGTAAAAGGTTTTCTTTAATATCGGTTCTGGTTCCATTTTCGGTTCTCAATTTGAATCAGTTGATTTCTTAGTTGATTTCAGCTTATTTTTGATGTGCGGATCTGTAAGGCGAATGACCCATCAATTCGATGTTTTGAGTGCTCAAAAAACGGTCTTATGTGAGCCGATGTACGAGAGCTGGTTGTGTGCCATTCATTTCGTTGCGACCATTTGCTTCAGAGTGATTCGATCGTGAACAACTTTTGTTGCATTTGGCTCGTCTTGGAACACCGATAACAGTCGATTTCTGTTTTGTTTTGGGCACATAGTCTCATAGATTAATAAATCGTCACCTGTTACGATATCATATATGTATTTATTATTCTTTACACCAATCATTGCCAAATTATATGGTATCCATTGCAAAGAAATCTTCTTCATGCTCAACTATTCATGTAATATCGAATGTATGTTGAACCCATTAATGCCTTAGGATGCTTCAATCTCATGGTAGGTGAGCTGATGTTCTTGTTTCGTCAATTGCGCGAATTTGCATCAATGTTTGCTGTTTTTGGACAACATTCGCTAGATTGGTCTCAAAGCGATCGGCGACCATTATAAATTCTTTGTTTTTGAATTCTCACCCTAGACAAAACTTTTATGTACCATCCTATTGTTGTTCAACGTAGAAAATATAAATTGTGAATCTATTAAAAAGTTTTTACCATGCAAAATTTAAGGAAGGAGTCATTGATTATCCACATTTAAAAATTCTGTTCAAAAATGAAAAGTTTCACACGTTTTTTAACCCTATGAAGCTGCAGGCTTGAATTCGTTGAAATTAGTTATCTGATTTCCTTGGAAGTAATAAAAACCCGAACGAAAATTTTTGACAATTTGTTTAATAATTTCGCAACGATTTGTAAACAATTCTATTTTGCTATTTTGTATGCATTTTATTATTTGTCAAAAAGTTTCTCAAGTTCCATTTCTTGAATTCCCATAAAGTTTTTTTTCCAGAGATTCTCGGTGAAGAGCATGGTGAGACGTACAATAAAAATGTACGTAAACAATTTAAATCTATGTAGTTTATAGTTCAATCTATGCAAACTCTGCATCTATTCATCTAAATATGTCATTATCTTTATTTTTTCATAAGTCTCAGTCAGATATGCCCAACAGACCAAAATCTACATGAAAAAAAAGATATGACATCAAAAGTGCACTTTAGCTGTAAGTAACTGTACTTTAAAAACATTTCAAGCAGAATTGGATCAAAATTTGGTTGGACAATGAGGTAGTTATATATGTAAAGCGACCGATCATAAAATGCTTTCTTAGCGAATTTCAAGTTAATATTGATTAAATATAAAAAATAAGTTTTTCATACAAAAACCTATAAGATAGTAAATTTGCATGGTGTTACACCTACAAAATATATACATATAGTAGAGTAAAACTCGCTTAGCTAAACGCAATTATGAGGCAATACTTCACTTGCAGGTGTATCCATAGTTAGAAAAATTTCGTGCAGTTATGCCTTCTGATCAAAAAAACTACATTTAACTACATGTTTATGCATTTTAATAGAAACCTTTATTATCGCCTTCAAATTAGGCTCCATTTGAGTCAATACATGCATGCCAATGGTTAATCCAATTTTCCATACACTTGTTATACGCATCGGCCGGGATAGCCTTTAGCTTCTTCAGTGAATTTTTTTTTTTTTTTGTCTTCAAACGACTCATAACGCGTTCCCCGAAGCGGATATTTAAGTTTCGGAAACAGATGAAAGTCGCAGGGTGTCAAATCTGTTGGATACGATGGTTCGCGATGACTTTGTTTTCATGTTTGGCTAAAAACTCCCGTCACAATCAAGCTGGAATGTGCAAAAAATGCAAAAAATTCAGGTCTTTTGGTACGAGTCTGGCGGCGACGCGTTTCATACCCAAAATGTGTTGAGTCGATCCATAAGAGATGTTGATTGTCTCTGCTATCTTTCTAATGCCAACACAATGATTTTCGAGCACAATTTCCATCACTTGCGATGTTTTTGTCGTTAACAGAGGTGGAGGGATGGACGTCTTGCATGAGGCAAGTTTTCTACGATTTCACAACTCTCACTGAATGCTTTATGCCACCCAAATACTTGCTTTCGCGATAGAGTAGAGTCCTCAAAACACTTTTGTAACATTTTGAATGATTCCATTGCCGTTATTCCATTGGAAACACAAAATTTCAAGCAAACTCATTGTACAATTTTTTTTCCATGTTAAAAAGCGCCATACAAATTTTTCTCGTTGTAAACAGGCAACTGTAAAACATAGACTAATTATAGCATCCCGCTCAAACTTGGCATGCATGTCAATGACAGTGACAGCCAACTTAAGAAGAAGAACCGAACCGATTCGGTTTACCGGTTTGGTTTAAATCCACCAGTCCGGGTCAATTTCGGTCCAGAGGTATAAAAAAAAAATGCAGTTAAATTACAAAGTCGACTTTATAGTGTAGTGGTACATATAATCAAAAATTATTAAAACTCCACAAACCGGCAGTGGTGCTGCAATCCATTAGCGCAGTTTATAAGAGTATAATGCAACAATAACAATACAGAGAGAGTCTTAGAGAGCTGCACTTGCAGGAATGCAATAGATACAGCATGCTTGGAAAGTTTAACATGTTTATAATTGCATGCATGGAAATTCATATAATACACAACGCGTTTTTCCTGAGAGGCATGATATAAATAGCAAAAATGTGCAATGTGTGATTGATGAGAGCTTGTGGCTAAATTCTAAACACGTGTACTATATGCGGCTAAACACTTTTCTGTATAATTAAAAGTTGTTTTTATTATTCTCTATATTTCCATTGAGAAAAAAATATCTAATAATAATATCTATTTTTCAATATTTTTATAAATTTGCAATAAATGCAATATAATATTATTTAACTATTTTTTAAACTCTTAAATTACTTTGCATAAAGCTGAACATGACTCTAAATAATGTATGCTAGCAACATGCTTTAGTATCTGCATAAAATTTTAACTAATCTCTTATAAAGCAAACAGCTAATACCAAACATGAAATACAATACCAAAAATACTTTTAAATGCATTCATAAAATAAAAAAACAAAAACTTTAAAAGCAACAAATCAATGCATTGCTTAGAAGTTTCGGCTAAAACTTTCATAAATTCAACAAAATCATGTAAATATTTTTATTGAAATAATTTAAAGATGCAAAATATTTTTTAACAGAGTAAAAATATTATTACAGACGAACTTTATTAAACGAGATAGATTGAATGAAACCGATAAGAAGATATTCTTATATGAATGTTTTAACGAGAGAGAAAGGGAGCGATAGTCAGAGAGGGAGGGAGGGAGGTAGGTAGAGAAATAGGAAAAAAAAATAATAATATAAAATTTTTATAAAATGCTGACGGGTGAATTGCATTGAATTGAACTGAGCTGAGCTGAGTTGAGTTGAGTTGAGTCAAGTTGAAGCGACTTCAGTTGAGTTGACTGACTGTTTGACTGGCTAAATGAATGCTTGTCAGCGACTGGCAACAAAACTGCAACTGTTGTGACAATTACAACAGCAACAAAAACAACACAAATATAAACAGCAGCAACAACAACAAAAACAACAAACAGAAAGTTACATAGAATGCAATAGTGCAGTCAGTGTGTGTGATTATGGGATACTCTGTACTTAAGTTAGTTGTTAGCCATTTTCCAAGCGATCTATATTTAAAGAATTAAAATATATACAAAAAAAAAAAAAAATTATAATAAGCCGTGGGGGAGGGATGCGCGGTTGTAGTGTAGAAGTGAAGTGGAGTGATAGCTGCCCTGGAGAAAGTAAAAAATACATTTTCTATTAATTTTTCATACTTAGAAAACTGCGCTAATGATCTTTGCAAGATCCATTCACATTAAATTTGTAGCTTAAATTACATAAACATATTTTACAAAAATGAGAATCATACATAAAGCTGCAATATACAATATACGCAATATGAGTGTAAGTGCCAGTTACTTACCTGTTCACATATCAAATATGCTCTTTAACCATATGGTTAAAGGGTATACGTATAAAAACAACAACACAGAAGCAGCAAAAGCAATGACATTTTAATCGACAGCGACATCATAAACAACAACAACAACAACAACAACAGCAGCAGCAGCAGCAGAAAAATTCTAGCCAGTCACATTGAACAGCAACAGCTTCCACATCCACATCATGGACTATGTCATATCGTCAACGCAACAACAGCAGCATCAACAGTTGCCTGCCTGCCTGCCTTCTGGTTTTTGGACGTTGTTGCAATTCAAGATTCGAGCCAAGCATCATTCAAGGCAGGCATGGAGGCAAGCGTCAAGATTGTCGTCAGCGAGAGTTGCCATAATCGTCATCATCAGCATCAGCATCAGCATCGACTTCATCATCGGCAACATCGTCATCAGCTTCAGCGACTTGTGCAGCATCACTGCCTCTCGTCATCAAAACGTCAATCGGTGTAATCAAGCGTTAAGTGATTCTGCGGAAGCCAGCCCAGGAGCAGCAACAGCAACAGCAACATCAACATCAACAGCAGACACCCCACCCGCTCATAACTCCTGCTCCAATATACTTCGGCGTGCCACATTTGCTTGTTCGCTCGCTCGCTAGTTCGCTTTTTATGCATCGAAGGCATCTTTTTGTTTTTTGTTCGCTCTGAAAGTATCTGTTGATATTTTCAGCTTTGTGGTTTCACTTCACTACTACTATACTACATAAGTGTCTTCTTCTTATTATTATTCTTCGATGACGACTTTGAGTTGTCGTTGGCAGTTCTTACGATAATACGTGTATCGTAGATTAAAGAAGTAGAAGAAAAAAAAAAACAACGCATGCAAATGCAAAATTTGTCCTACACAAAGTGTTTAACACCTTCATCAGTTTTCATTTTCCCAACAAAATTTTTATGTCGGTCAATTCAGTTTTTAGTAAAATTTTTTTTTTTTCTTTTCTACTACTTATTTATTCTACCTTAATAAGGACAATATTGTTCGATGTGTGACCTCTATCAAGGGATCAGCCGGCGCAACCTATTTATTATGCAATACATGTCCATATTTCTGTTGAAGACATTTTTTCCTCATATATTCTAAAAATATAGTAGCAACTTCTCTTGCTTTAATGTATAAGCCGGCAACTTTTGGGATTCATACCATGAACTGTTGTTTGTTCTATGGCTCATATTTAATAGAACCCAGCTTCGTAATTTGTAACGATTTTTCTCTTCTTTGGGCTTAGCACTAAATTCATGGAACCTATAGAGCAGCAGTATGTAAAACATTCTTGGAAGATGCAGATCCAAAGCATGAAGTCGCTTTAGTCAACTCCATGCTGTTCATGTATCTAGAATATAGACAGCTGGTTTGTTTGGTTTTGATGGCGGAGTGTTTCTATGTTGCTTCTGCTGTGCTCTCATATTTCATCTAATATTGTTGGACTTTGTCTTTCTTTATGAATATTGTTGTTCCTTAAGTACCAAGAAATTTCAGTGATTTTTCTCAGTGTGAGATTTTGTTGACGCAGCTGCCGGTCACCATAGCTGTATGCCATAAGTGCTTGTATAAAACCTTATTTTCTTGTCTAAGCTTGACTTGGATTTCCGACCTGGCCACCTTTTATAATTATGGCTGTGTCAAATCTGACGTATATAACAAATACACTGCCTTGTGGTACCGCAGAGTGAATCCATTTGACAATGTGAAGTGAGCAACTCCACATCTGATATAGAACCGTCGCTTCTGAAGGTATGACCGAAGTAACCATTTTTTATAGTTTATACCGCCGCATACTATCGAAAGCCTGTTTAACATAACGAAATGTATTCGAAGACTTCGATTAGTTCCGATTACAATGCTATGAACATGTTCCGGAATGTCATGACTGCGTTGAAACCCATATTTCCATTCGGGAAGTAAGTGCCGTTTAATTTGTGGAAACACTCTCCGCAGAATTATACGTTCCAATATTTTTGAGAAACCCGACAGCAAACTTTTGGGACGGCACGAAGCCATCTCTTTTACAGGTCTTACAGGTTTATGCCTAAGAATTATTTGCCTGAAGCAGATATTAAAAAGAAGCAATGAGAGTAGAAGAACTGTTTTTAGAGTTTCTGCAACACTCATCATATCCGACGGATTTTTTTTTCGTCTGCAAATTTTATTTCGTCTTTCAGTTCGTCAAGTCTAAACGAGGAGACAGAACGACTGAGACGACAATATGTACTAAGCGTAGAGTCGACAACTGTTTCTTCAGCATTGTTGCAAAGATAGAAAGGAGTAAATTTTTGCTGAAGATGATTAGCGAAAGATTCGGCTTTCTTTTGAACTTCCAACTTCCGTTTGAAGTTTGTTTTTTGGAATTAAACGTCGAATTGGTTGTTTTAAATATTTCGTAGCTCTCCATAGATGACATTTCGTTCCATTAGGTTCAACATTTTCAAGAAAACCTTCAAAAGCATCGTTTTTTAGGTCTATGAGCCTTGATTTTAGTTGCATTGCAGCTCTGTTTAGTGCATTTTTTTTCGCTAAAGTAATGCGCTGCAATCAGGTTTTAGCTGGGACCAACTCTAGTTTCCATATGCTGGAAACTATTCCTTTTCCTCGGAGCTGTAGCTGCTTCATGTATTTTACTGTTAAGCCAGTCAATTGTGTCACCAACATCCTAAAAGATCAAAACCGAGTGGTCTGAGCATAGATTTTGTTTATCGCAGATTATTATTCTTCTTTACAAATTGCTTGATCCAAAACGTCAGGGTGGCGGCTCGGGTCTCCAGTCCAGTACGTTGGGTTTCCTGTGGTGAGAACAGCATAACTTTTTAAAGGAACGCAGTTCAGCAAGTCTTTTTCTTTAGGATTATTAGTTCCACCATTGGTTTCTTACATTAAAATCGCCTCCAATAAGAAAGTATTATTAGATTGAGCTCGATTGAGTCGACCGCTGGTCATACATGCTCGTATATACTACTTAGTATGAATAGTAAAACATGGTCCCACTTGTTTTTTTTTTTTTTTTTGATAATTAATCAAGCACTTATTCTATATAGTCGATCGTTTTATGTTACTTAAGCTAAATACTTGTTGACAGCAGTGCTAAGTAAATGTGAAACTATAAAGTATTTTCATTTGGAATATTCGTATTTATGCTATGCAAGAAATGCGTACCAAACTTTTGTAAACAAGTTAGCAGAGCAAAATTTCAATTAAAGTTTATTAACAGCTCTCTTGTGTAACACAATTGCAGTAGAGCACAGCACAGTATAGATAAGTCAAAATATATACATACGTAGGTGCTGCATACACATATTGTATCTTATGAAGGAAAAGTGAGCATCTGATGCTGATTTTCTTCGTTCGAGTCTGAGTTTCATAGTATCAGAAACTGAGTTGTAGCGACTTGAAGCGGCTGAGTGACATTTCAATTAACTGCTGTAATGAGGCTTTTAGCGTGCCACACAGCTTTATGGCTTTTTCAATTTATCCCAAAAGCGCGAGCGCAAAGTTGCGGTTGTGAAAATTATCTCACAGATACAAATGAACATACACACAGACATATAAACAGACAGATAGACAGACAGACAGACAGACAGAGCGACAGACAGCGTTGATAGGCGAAGAAGAAGTTAAACTAAGATTTGTGTGCTTAGCTGCTGTTGCTGCCACAAAAGCAAGCACAAAGTTGAACGCACAATTTGTAACGCGACGAAAATATGCAAGTCAAAAGATACAAAGATACAATGAAGTGCGACAACGACGATGACGATGTTGATGGAGACCATGTTGATGATGATCATGATGATGATGATGATGACGATGATGACTATAAAGAAGTAAAGGATGAAGTTGATGTTTAAAACTAAAACTGCAACTCGTTGTAGATACATGTGTATATCTATAGATACAATGACAGAAGAAGCGAGGGTAAGATAGAGATACTTTGCTTGCGGCAAGCTGAATGACACAGGTTGTTGCATGCAATGCAGTACAGCGGTTTAATGATAGAGAGCAAAAGATACAATACTAGAGCTGAAGTTGCTTGAGTAGTCCACCACAACGTCGTCGTTCTCGTAATGTGCTGTTGAATCAATTTGATTAATCTCACCAGAAATGAGCAACTTGCAGCGGGCAGGCAGCTAAGAGATGGATTCTCTGCCCCGTTTAATACTTGCAACGCTTCACAGCGGTCATTTACAGCATCCGCCATGCGCGAAAAAAACACCTGGCGCTGCATTTGTATTATACGAGTGGTCTAACAAAAGTTTGGCAAGTTGTTAATACTGAATAAGCATGAAAAAAAAAATAATGTTTGGCATTCGATTATAGTTTAAAGATATGCCAAGCTGATCGGTGTAATAAATAACAAGAAATTCGAATTGTTGTACTCTGCGGATTGCGAAGTAAACTAAAGCAAGTGAAAATATATTTCCCTTAAGGTTTGTTTCAAGTGGCGGGATATTGTATGTGAAGTTTGAATTTCAGGGAGGTCGCCATAAATGCGTTACCGTTGATATAAATGTGGCTCTGATAAAGTCTAAAATTAACGCAGATCCATGAATGTACTTGCAAAAGATTGCTGATGAACTGGACTTCATTGCTATGATTGTTTTATAAAGAAATCCGCTTGATGTGAGCATAAGGTCGTCCGGCACCTTTAACGAAGCATTGTTCGCTAAGTATGATCCGGAAACCAAATAGCACTTCGTGGAATGAAGCCATAAATGAAGTCAATCCACTCATTAATGCAGTGCAGTGAAAGTCAGTTACGAAAGTAAGGAAGTTGATTTACTTTACAAAATGGTGCTTTGGAAATGCAGAAAGAAAGGGAACCAGACACCACTTTATTCTGTTGAAATCTGCAGCCATTGAAACGTATTAGATCCATACAAAACCCAGGTGAAAAAGTAAATTTGTTCGCTAAATTTTATCATTTTCTTTTTAAATTGTTTAAAAACTTTAGCTCCATCCGTTACCGTTTAACTTTTCAAGTTTTTCGTTATGAATTATACTTACTTGTATAATTGTATTTAAAAAACGGTGGAAAAATTGTCAAGTGAAATCCACGGTTTTGACTGTTCCTTGGTTTCTCTGGTGTATGCGGATGAATACATCTTTCATGCATTTAGCAACCATTTTGCAGTAAACCCAAATATTCATGCAAAATATTTTCCACTCATTCATACGAGTTGCCCGTAGCCTTCGATATATCCAGTATTTTTAAGCTTAGACCATAGATTTTAGTGCGAATTTCTGATGTATGATGACCTAAATTCAATATATTATTATTATTATTATTGTAGGTTTCTATTGTTTTGTCCTTCTTACTTAGATGTCCTGCTCTAGTCCAAATTGTTGTAGAAACCTTATTATTATTCTAGCATCTAATTTTTTTTTAGTCGTTCTTCAGCGACAACGTAGCTGCCCAATATTTGCAATATACTTCTGATTACTGCTTCACATTCTGCAACGATATGAAGCGGAGTCTCTTCCTTACGATCACAAAATCTGCATTCTGGGGAATTTTATACACCCCTCACACACACAGGTGTTTTCTCAGTCTACAGTGTCCTGTTAATATTCCTGTCAATGTTTTCAACTGGTTTCTTAGAAGTTGGAGCATTGTTCCCGCTCTGCTCGAAACCCCCTAGGAATATTTTTGCTTGCATTGGTCCTTGGCTCATGGCCCAGTGCTGCTTCTTTGCCCTATTTCTTTCATTGCGGATTAGTTCCAGTGTAGTGTGTCTTCCAGTGTCACAAAAAGGCTCCGGTTCTACCATTAGCATTTGCCGCTCCTTTCTTGGCAAGTCTATCAGCTAGCTCGTTTCCTACTATATTATTGTATCCTGGCAGCCACAGCAAGTAAACTTTGTTGTGTTCACCGAGTTTTTCTAATATTATAAGTGCTTCCTACACTGGTTTAGACTTGACGGAGTTTGAGCTTAATGCTTTTAACACCACCTCACTGTCTGATAGAATAGCAATAGCACAGTGGCTATAGCCTCTATCTAAATTACACTATGCACATCTAATTATAGCGCACAGTTCTGCTTGAAATATATTGATATATCTGCCCAAGGACTTGGAGTGGTTTAATCTGGAGCCTACGACTAATAGACCAGCTCCTTCTGTCGTCAACGATCCAAACGTATACGACTTAATCGTATGTGGTTTTAACGCATATGACTTTTCCGACGTCCAAATCTTCTTACCGGATCATTTGATGGTGAAGTTCCGATTGAAAACATTTCTCCTTGTCATCTCGTCCCTTGGCATGGACACTAATGTTTCTCCCTGTGTCCATGTAGAGAGACGTTTCTGACAGTAAATTTAGGTAACTTTATTTCCGTGAACTAACAGTCTCCTTACTGTTTCCTTAGTTTTATACTCAATACTAGATGTAGTGGAATAAGCGCATCGCGTCATGCTAGTCTTTGTAGGAAGTTTAATTTCCTCGTGACTGTGACTTGTTTCGCCCTCTCTCCCCATGCGACTATACCATATAGTAACATCGGTTTTAGTACCATGTTATATAGAGGATCCCAACGATTTTACGGCCAACTTATCGAGTATCTTTTGTTATACACCTTACTGAACTCTTGTTGGACTCTTGAATCTTTAAGTGTGTGTCTATGTGTGTGTGTGTGTGTGTATCAATGCCATGATTAATGGAACAATGTTTAAATCAAGCGTTCTCAAAGTGTTGAGTGCTGCAGAGAACGCTGCAAGGGACAGACAGTATAGAAAAGGAGCAGCATGCAGGACACAACAAAATGCCGTCTAGTTGACAATACCCCCTCGCTCTGTCTCTACTGTTGTTGCAACAATAACTGCATTTATATATAATTTGACTAGAGCAAGCCATTCAAGTATCTCTGCAACAGCTCAGCTCTTTCCATTGCTTGTACGCATGCGCACTGCGCTGCTCTCTTATCGCGCATAAAAATCGCGCGCGCGCATCCTTGGCCATTTGGCCACCAACCGAACGAAAGCAACAACAATCGCTGCGACCAGCATTGAAACATGCAATATACAAATCAAGTTGCACTATATATATTCAATCGATCCAACCAGCCAGCCAGCCAGCCACAAAGCCGAAACTAAAGTCGAACCTGTTTCTCAGCAGAGACAATAAGAGAAAGAGGACCGATCGTTTTGACTGAAGGAAACTGTAATAATTGCACAAAATCAAAAGGGGAGCAAACCTGAACCACCAATACAACAACAAGAACAATAACTAAATACCTAAACAATGTTTTCGCGGCTTATTACGCGCGGTCGCTCAACTTAAATGCCGCCGATACAACCATGTGGCATTATCCAAACGAACCATCCCATCCGATACGTTCAAATACATACACTGAGCAGAAATCAAATTCACAAATTAGATGCAACTTTGATAAATTTTTAGTCTCTTTTTTTCAATAAATTAAATTGGTTCTGGAAAGTTTTGGCAAGTCCACTAAACAGGAAAATTGACAGGGAAATTGTTACATGGTTAGAATCGGCAGTTACGCTGTTCTCAATTATTGTATATTTAAGCATAAATCGATCTATAACCACGGGATATACTTCAATGAGAAATAAAGTAAAATTTTCTTCAAAATCGATAGATAAATAACGATTAGCTAATTTTCCCCGTGTTTCGGTTTTTCCCATCCGTGTAAATTGTTCGGAAGTGATTTCGGAAGTGATGGAAAGGCAAAAGAGTATACATAAAGTATGTAAGATACTACTAGAGTATAAATTTGTCAGACATTTCCATTTGTCGGACACATATTTAAGCAAATTTTACAGTTTGCCGTTTTTCTCATGAATTCCATCATCAGAATTTGTCCATTTTATCAATTTATATGGGATCACCTCTTAGGTATGCTCTTTATATTAAAAAGTATCATTGAATGGTCGATTTAGTAAAGAATTAGCGATGAACATACATAAAAAACCACCTCCTTTTTTGAAGTAGGCTAAAAATCAAACCTTTTAATAGTTTATTTATCCGCAAATATTGCAAGTGTTAGGAAAACTCTAATGACATGTAATGTCTACGTTTGTCTGTGAATGACGAATTTCGAAAAGTGAATTATTGAAATGTACTCAGTTCAAATTGGAATGAAAAGTGCTAAGAAAAATGTTAACTTTGGTAGAACTAAAGCTATAATTCTTTTCACATGCTGCTAAATATAACATTTCGTGTATTAAGTGGTCAGTTTAATAAATACGAAAGTTTTACTTACAAAGTGCACATAGTGGGAGGTAGTTTTGTATGTTGGCTAGCTCTAAAAATTATTATTATATTATTAAAGTTATATGTGTCCATCAGAAATCTACATTTCGAATTCCAAGTTGATAGTGATACTAATAAATTGGTTTCCCATAAAAAGCTGTAAAATAGGCGGTGGAGACACCCTGTATAGTGTGCGTGCCACGCCTATTTATATCCAAATATTAAGCATTTGTATATGCAAGGCTCCATTGTGCATTTTAAGATAATATTGACTGTAATAGAAAAAAATGTTAGTACAACATCGTTATATTAAAATGTGTCCTTGTATGGGGATTACCCCTATAAGTAAGCGTGACATATCGAATTGGAAATCATGCACGAATGCTAGGTCTCGAGAGTCTCCATACCAGATTTTAGAAAGATTCGATAAACAACTGAGCAACTTGTTGCCTTATTTATAGGAACTCTCCATCCTAATTTCAGATCGATATCTTGAAAACTGAAGGACTAGTTTTTATACACACAGACAGTGTACAGATAGACAGGCAGACAGACAGACAGACAGATAGACATACAGACAGACAGACAGACAGATAGACATACAGACAGACAGACAACCAGACAGACATTGCTAGATACATTCGTTTTGTCGTAATGATCAAGGATATATTTGCTCCTCCCAACTTATTAAATTCAGAACTAAACGCCACAGCCCATAATACCTATAAAAATCTATCTGATCCAATAATTTGTAGGAGCTCTATGCGTAAGATTCATTATTGAGCTAAAAGTCTTTAACTTTATTGATAAAGGCGAAGTTGATTAATGCTAGAAGTTTAACGGAGCTTGTCCTTTATATAACTTCGTTTTGGTTACTTGTAACAACTTGGAAATTTCGCTCACTGTAAGCCAGCTGTGCCTCAAAAAGCGGCATGTAGTATTCGTATTGTATCCCGAGGAGATATGCGCCACCTGTGCGCAAAAATCAAACTTCAATGGAACAAGAGGTAAGGGAGCCTACTGACTGGATGACTGAACTGGATGCTCTGACTACTAAAATACTATCCAACCAGTTTTCTCGCGCAACGCAAATGCGTGTGACGTGGTGTACAGACAACCAAATCGAGCAACCCAAAGTGATGTGCTGCAAGCAAACTGTTAAGCAGAGAGACAGAAAAACGGACAGAAAGACAGACAGACAGACAGACAGACAGACAGACTGACAGACAGACGAACTGCTGAGGTTCAAAGAAGGGAGCAATCTCGAAGTCGAAGATTTGAACAATCGAACTAGAGTAAAGTGGTAAAAAACGCCAACATTGCAACATGTGGAACAGCGCTTTGAAACAACCGACATGTAGTATAGGACAGAGCCAAGATAGTGCTGAATGTTAAGTTACGAGGGTGGTCGTAAAAGTTTTTATTTTTTTTATACTTTAAGTGGTTTAATGTTTGGAACTAATTTTTTTTATTTATTATTTTTTGAAAGACAAAAGAAGTCTGGAGTACACATTTTACAGTAGAGAAAAGCGAATAGGCACAATATTTATAAACGAGTCTATGTTCTGATACACCAAATATAGAAAAGAGAGCAAAGTGTGCTCAGCGTTTTAGAAGTTCATTTCGAAAATTATGCCTTGCACACTGTTTCCAATTGTATTTGAATTAGCAGGCATTTTAAAAGAAGCGTAGAAATCAATGCTACTAGAAATGCTTATAAATATAGTGCTGCAAAGTTCTAGTGTTTATATGATAATCGATTCAAATATTAATAGTTTTCATTTGAAAGCGCATATAATTCACAACTAGTTTTAGTATTTGTTATGTCAGTTCTACGTAAACGTGAATGGCAAAGTAAAATTTAAGTTTTCAAGAACTTTTCGAATTGCTCTAAAACATATATGACAGGCAACCAAAATGACTCGAGCACAAAGAAGAGCAGGGCGTGTAGTATGTCAGGATGTTGCACAGAAACAAGTCATAAAGTTAAATAAAAGCGAAAAACGAAAAAAACGAAAAACGAAAAATAAGTTAAAGTAGTAGTTGTTGTTGTTGTTGTTTTTTTTGTTTTTATTATGGAAAATAAGTAGTATCTGAACCGGCGTGTGACCACCTGGCGTCCTGAACCAATCAGAACAGAGCAAAACAAATTAATTCCTGCGATTTTTTTTTGCTTGCTTGTTCGCATTTGATTTTTTTTCTATATCAAGTTCCTGCACGTCCTGGACGCTTTCGCTGTATCTCTCTTTCTCATACTTGTCTCGGGTTTTTGAAGCTTGAATAAGAAGTTGTAAATATATTTATGAAAGCCTATTTTAAAAAGCAGACTTAGGGCAACTCTGCTTAACGAGTGCGAGTGTGCTAGTGTGTGAGTGTGTGAGTGTGTGAGTGTGTGCGTGTGTTTTTGTTAGAGCGAGATAGCTGCTTTGCACTTATTATTTTTAAAGTGATTTAGTGTAAATGATTGGGGCAGCAGTCGAGCGCACATTGAGATACATTGCTGCTGCCGCTTGCTTGTTGCATGTTGTTCGGCATCATTCTCAGC
The DNA here is from genome assembly GCA_035044765.1 of Leucophenga montana. Taxonomy (NCBI): domain Eukaryota; kingdom Metazoa; phylum Arthropoda; class Insecta; order Diptera; family Drosophilidae; genus Leucophenga; species Leucophenga montana. The sequence continues at coordinate 761,175 of JAWNNQ010001279.1, read as the reverse complement.
GTCCTCATACTCATACTCATCATCATCATCATCGTCATAGTTTTTTATCTTCGATGGGAAGAAAAACGCATTCCCTGCGCCTTTTGCAGTCTGATTCTTATATGTACGTTGCAGAGTTGTATTCGAGTGGAATGGAGTTATGGTGTTTTGTGATGTGGTGTGGTGCTCCCCCAGTTTGTTTTTCATGCTGCAAAGGCATCGATTGCAACTTGTTTTGCTGTTGTTGGCTTACAATAGTTGCTCTGTTTTTTTATTATCAACTTTTTTTTTTTTTTTTTTGTTGCAACATCTTTGAGGTTGATTCTGTTGTTGTTGTTGTTGTTGTTGTCATTGTTAGCGCGTAAATGCAACGCAATTGCATATTAAATTTATGCTTTCAAATTGCATAGAATGGCAAGCAAGGCAGTCAGCCAGGTAGTCAGCCAGTTATAGCGGCAAATCATCAACATGGGTTATGATGATACAGATAATATACTCGTATGATGTAGCAGCAACAGGTATCGATTTTCTTTTATGCAACGCTGCCAACTTGCTTAAATACTAAGTAGAAGCAGTAAAACTAAGTGCTCTCGCAACAAAGGTGCTAGGATTTTTTTTATTCAAGACTTTAGCTACTTAATTACACTTTAAAAATGACATTAGCTGCAATAATTGCAAATCACATATTCGAAAAATGAAGTGGTACTAAAAACATCGTTGGCAGGTTTAATTTTTAGTTCTTAAATACAATTTAGCTTCTTTACAAAAACAAACAAAAAAAACCAAATATTCCAGTAGAAATAATTAGGAACTGTTAACAGAAGTTTGGTAAGCTGATAAGTAATAAATTGCATATGGTAGGCAACAGATGTTGGCTTAGATGATTTTTGCGCAAATACCACCTTCAGCACAGAAACAAATTTATTCTATTTATTTATTTTTGGCTGCGGTTTTCTAAGTCTGTTGAAAATCTTCAACAATTGCTAAATTTTCTGGAAACTTTGATTCACTTTCAAATGGAATCAACGATTCGAGACAGATATTTTTTCTGTGGATGACGAACGTCGTGAAATTTGTTTCACAGCATAATCGTTGCTTTTCATATACATTCTCTGAAGAACATCAAGGACTTAACGCCAAATGCCATGTTTGTACATGAACTCACACTTACAATAGTTGTGGTCGCGTCAGTTGTTTCAAAGAATCAATTGTCCAACTCTAAAGTTCTTTGTGATTTCATTGCCTTCAATATCGTTCATTTCAATAACTTTTAAATCCTGTTGGAATCTGTCACTCAAAATACTCAATATGCGAATTATGAAAGTGCAGCTTTAGATTTATTAGGCATCCCATATTTTTGTTTAGCATATGTTCAACTAGAATCTTTCCTATTTCGTAGAAATTTTTTTGTAGCATCTCTGAAACTTTGCCAAGCTGCGGAACAACTCCGTTGGCCACCGGCACCGCGTGGAAGTGGCGTTATACGGCGAAACCCGTCAGACTCAGAACTCAACTCTTACGTGCTAGTATATTAGCTGTTACATTTTATGGCTCAAGGGTTATGCAGTTACAGCATTATAAGTTTAAAAGTGATGGACTTATAGAGAAGTGGTGTAATGGCGTTTTAATTGTAGTTGTAGGGTTATAGGGTTTTGGGTTTATATGGTTATGAGGTTTGGGATTACTGAGGTTATAGGTAATTAGGGTTATAGCGTAATGTGACTTCACTGTTATGTAGCATATGGGTCTTGAGGTTATGAAGTGATGTACGTATGGAATGTATTAAGCTAAAAGAGATTGAAATTTGCGTGTTTAATTTTTTTGTTTTTGCTGAATTTTGGTTTTATAGTTTATTGGGATGTGAGGTCTTAGTGTTATAGGTTATCGATTTCAAGGTTACATTGAAAAAAGAAAAAATTGGCTATTCTGTTCACCGAGGTTAACTTTACTTTACTTCTGTTGGTGATCCAAACCTGCCTTAATAATGTTCGCCATAAATCGCGGTTTGCACCTTTTGATTTTCAGTCTCTGATCCTAATGAAGGCAATGTCGTTTAGCAGAGAGTGCATCCATCGAAGTTTCGGTCTGCCACGACTTTTTTTTTGTACCGAGTCGTTGTATACACTTCCATTCTATAGACATTTCCCAGTCGCACTCTCTACTAACGCCGACATAGGTTAATGATTTTGCTAGCGGTGTCCAATGCGACCACAGCAGCATAGACCTCACTCACTTTTCAAAACATTATCGAACGCTTAATTAAAGACTATACTAAATAGGTAGTGCGCATGGACCTGATATGCGAGCGTGTTTTTCAGTATCATCTCAGTACCCATAAAATTGTATTTCTCACTGTGTAGGCGGTGGAGCTTGCGCCGAACTTACCAGAAGATGCTTCCAAAAGATCTCCATCTCCATTTATAACGTACGTAGTGAAACTTGGAGTGACTTCTCTTTAAATAAAGAAAGAACTTTTACAACTTTTCAATCCTCGATTCATTTAATGAACTTAAACTTCGAAGGGATTCGTTCTTAACTGATATTCCAGCATAGCTCACAATTTTCTTTTTCAATAATGAATATTTCTTGCCTCCGAATATTCTGATAACAAAATTTATTCAAATTACCATAAAGGTACAACAAATTGGAAAAAGTCGAAGAAAACAAAAAAATCTATTTACAATAAGTGAAACAAATAATTCGGCATGGTAGAAACTGCAGCTGCTATTATAATCGAATTGCATAAAAATACGCAGAAACATGTTTGAAAACAAGAATTCGCAAGCGCGTCATTAAAAATAGGCCTGATTTATGGTTTTGCTTGGCTCTGTCAAGAGTGTGCATAACTGTCCATCCGTCCAAACGTGTGGCGATGGCGGCTTCTGCACATTTTCCCATCGTGTATTGGCAAATGGCAGCAACTCTCTAGAAACTAGCCAACCAACCAGCCAGCTAGCCAGCCTGCCAGCTTACCACCACAAATCAAAGCGCAATATGTTGACTACATTTGACTTCCCGGTAATTAGACGTGCATACCAGGCGCAGGCGCAGCACCAGCTTCAAGCACAGTCTGAACCCAGTCCCAGTTGCAGTTCCAGTCAACCTATAGCGTCGGCGCGGACTTGATTAAGTGTTTCACTCCGCTAACCGCACGCCTGTTTGTACGCCCTCAAATGACTTTGGTTGCACTGAATTACATTTGATGTTGCTGTGAAGTGCACCTGTTTTTCCATAAAATCAACAGTCACATTATGGACTTGAATTGGATGCTGTTGCTGTTGCAAACAAAGTCATAAAAGGTTGAGAGCCCAAGTCCAAGTTCAGAACCACGCCACGCGCACACTCTGCTTTGAGACAAGCAGACAGCAATATAGACAGACAGACGGACGGACAGACAGACGAATGAATGAACTGGAGTGGACTGGACTTCATTGGACAGAAGTGCTTTACTTCTTAGCAGCCTCGGTTGTTCAGGTTCGAGTTAGTTCAGTCAAAATAGTTGGCAGCACTGCAGTGCAGTGCAGTACAGTGCCACTTGGAGTGACTCCAAACTGCATTCGGTTTTGTTATTATTGATATTTTCGTTACTAAATGTATTCGAGCCTCACTCACTCAACTTGTATGAATGACTGAATATTGCTTGAATATGGCACTCTACTGTAGAGGGAATGGAATGTCCAACCATGCCTGGCAGTGCATGGATAGTGCAATAAATGATTTCTATCATAATCAATGTTGTCAGCTACACTTGAAACGAACAGCGAGCAAGTAAACGATTCAGGTTTCGTAGTTTTAACCTCAGCAACATCAGCATCTGTCTGAAATGATAGACATCCCATAGAATTGCCTTCACTGTTCGTAAGGAAGATATGCATGCTAGGTGAGTTGTGGTTGCGAGGGAGGCTCGATTAAAATACTGAATCTAAGTTGAATTCAATTAAATTAACATTATGTTTCACAAAGTATTGATTTTGAACCAGCAAGAATCATTGGAAAGCTTCATTGAATAGTTTATCTTGAACTGAATGGAATCTCAGAAATAAAAGTCCTACTTAAAGCGATACTTAATAGAAACACAGTTTAACAATTACAAATCAATTATTTGATCAAGTACAAAACCTATTGAAGAAGTTTTTGTGAAAAACTAAACAAAATATAAAAATGTTCGTCTATGGATATATGGTTAAATGATCCTCTGTTACAAATTATGGAAAATGCCATTAGTTTAACTTGATTTCTATAAAACCTTCTACTGGAAGTCCATTGAAGTTCACAATAAAAACAAAAAATAAAAACAATAATATAATATTTTTATTGAGACTCTGCAACAGAATAAACATGACAAAATGTTAACTTTGGTGTAACCGAAGCTCCAATACCCTTCACACTTCTTTATTTAATTTTTAAAAAAGAAGTTCAGGCGATTGTTCTTAAGAATGTTTTGCGCGAAATAAAGTTAGACGTGGCAGTTCTTGAAAATGTACCAGATTCCAATTGATACAAATTATAGAAAATGTCTTCTCTGCAGAAGTCTTTTTATACCATTCACACATAGTGTGAAATGGTATTATCCGTTTGTCTGAAAGTATGCAACGCATTAAAGGAGGCATTGTAGACGCCATAAAGTATATATATTCCTCATCACGAGTCGATCTGGCTATGTGCATCTGTCTGTCCGTCTGTATGTTGTTTCGCATTTTTTGGGGACCAATGAGTATGCTATGAAAATTATGTACGTTGACTTATTTTTATTGCAGTTTAATAGAGTATCAAGATTGATCCGCCGCGCTCACCTTTTGTGGTAGCTCCTATACTCGACCACTTTTGACTTTGTATGAAAAACTTTTTTATTGTAGTCAATATCTACTTAGTAATTGATATGGTAGCTTCTATTGGACGGACGCTTCACATATACATTAATGGGTGTGACCCGCCCACTTTTAGGGGTAGCCGCCTTTTACAACCCCAACGCCCATTTTTATGTCTTTGTATGGAAAATTTCTTTATTAAAGTCAATATTAAGTTGAAATTTGATGTGGTGACTTTTTATGGACATCCGCTTAACACACATAGACTAATATGCGTGACCCGCTCACCTTTTGGGGTAGCCCTCATACAAACCCACCGCTCACTTTCGTGTTCTTCTATGACAAACTTCTTTACTAATGTCAATTGTGTTTTAGTATGAAAAACTTCTTTATTAAAGTCTATATTAGGTTGAAATTTGATGTGGTGGCTTCTTATGGATGATCGCTTCACCCACATATTCCAATGGGTGTGTACCGCCCAGTTTTAGGAGTATTTCTTATATCGTGTGAATGATATTAGAGCTTCGGTTCAACCGAAGTTAACATTTTTTCTTGTTCTATCATTTTTTACCATTCCCTACATTATAGTACCATGTAAATATGGTTCTAAAAAATAGTCATAGTATCTCTTACGTATTTAATAAAAAAGCCAAGTAGTCGTTCAATCAATTATAGGGACATTGCTAAGCTTTCTACGATCGAAAAAGTTATAACTTCTCTTTTACAACATCAATGTTCATAATATCATCTTCATAAACTCCAGCTTGTGGGCTTTCCACCTAACTTGCTTAACTGGTTTTCGGACTATTTACTACAGCTTACTCAACGTGTATATAGGATTATTAATGTGTTGTCTGGTGTGCCACTTATGACCCTTTTTATACTTTTGTTGACTTCCTCCAAGGTACTTATGTACGCTAATGATGTTAAATTTTGCTTGACTTTTTCGGATTGTAATTGGTACTTTTGTTTGCAAAGTGATGTCGAAAAGTTGCATTTGCTGGTGTTTTCAGACTTTTGTTGTATCTGTATATAGTTCCATTGTGTAATTTTCAAATAGAAAATCAATTTTTTAAAAAAATATATTTTACATCAAAACTAATCAATCCACACTCTCGAATCAATGTCCATCCATGCCGCAGTGCATTCATTGCGTTAACACTTCGCAGTCACAAATCCTTAGTTGGCAGTAATATTCAGTTCAGTGAGTAGTCATTCCATATTTGGAGCGGCGGCGAGCGCCAGCAGTTTGACTTTTTTTCCCCCATTTCTGTTCGGATTGGTTGTTGTAGGAGTTATAAATGTTATAATGCTGTTCTTGTAGCACGGCGACAGGTGCAATTAAGTCGCTTCGAATCAGCATCAACTGCACCAACCACAACATCTTTAACTAAAAAGTATCTACAACTTCATAGCAACTACGAGTATGTATCTATGTAGTTTCCGCATATTTCACATACTTCATATAGCACAACGATTAACTGAATTAAGTCAAGTCGCTGTTTATTAGCGATATCTCCTAAATTATTGCAAATGCTGAATTCGCTAAAACATTTCGATTTGCTGATAGAGGAGTCTCTATTCTATTCTATTCTATTCTAAGCAAATAGCTGCCAGCGTTTGTCAAAATATTTGTACGCTAATATGTCAAAATGACTACGAAGACGACTTCAACTCGAAATGGTTCAAAAATACGCACCGCATGCAAAAGAGACCGCGGGCAAAGTTTATGCAGATGATGAACTGAAACTGAGCTTAACTTAATTTAGCTGAGACTAGTCAAGTGTAGACGGAAAGACTTTGACGACGGCTCTTGTCTTGTCTTGTCTTGTCTTTTTTTGTTTTTTTGTTTTTCTATTTTTCTTAAATTTTGGTTTTTTATCGCAAAAGGTCTTTGAACGCAACAAGAACAACACTCGGACAGTTAATCAATCAGTCTAACGAATCAGTAAATCAGTCAGTCAGTCAGTCAGTCAGTCAATGACCAATCAATCAGTTTAATAAACAAATAAAACAAGTTTCAGTTTATTTACTTAACTTAAATGCGAAAATTCAAAGATGCTGTCAATGTCGTCGTTATTGATTTTGCTGATTTTCTTACTGCTGCTGCTGTTTACTGGCTATATTTGATAATTGTTTCGAGTTAAATATGACCTTTATCATTTGATATATACATATATACATACATATATAATATTAAATACAAATAGATTATATAAATGTATTAGCGAATCTCATTCGTTTGCAACAAATAGTACCCAACACCAGTACCCAGCTCGCTAATTTTGCTGTCAATTCGCAGTGTTCATGGTACGCAGACGTAATTCGCTTTGTTGTTCACCTTTATATGCATGGCATAAGTCGTAGGAGTGATAGTTTCCGAGTTATAGCGCCGAAACCATGTGTTGCACAAAAAACCGGAACTTTTTACATTTTGGTCTGTTTCTCCGAAACTAGCAGAGATACGGAAAATGTACCCATGTACAAAATTAAAGTACATTAAATTTGCAAGCTTAAATGTACTCACATCCTAAGTCGTAGGAGTGATAGTTTCCGAGATATAGGGCCATTCATTTCCTCATCTTATTAAAGTTTGCTTAACAATTTTGAAGCTCATTCGGTTGAACGGGTATTTATAGCTAACATATGAGTACATACAATACATATGTATATATGTACATATAAATTTTATTTTTATATAATTGAATTTATTATCTATACATATTTTTATTAAGTTAGGTTGCACCGCTAGACTTCCATGTTGCTAGTGAACCATACATAAGACGGAATTGAAATGTTTCAAAATCCATAATAATCGTTGTGTAGTTACCACCAATCAATATAGCACGAGCTTAAATCGGCTGAGATATAGACATACACAGAATATATGTTCTAGCATTGCTTTAACGTATGGCGTTCTGCAATTTCTGCAGATTTGGTATCTGCTGTTAGCCAGCATCCTTACATGGATGAAACCGATCTGTTAGTATACTTTTTACTGTTTATCATAATAAAACATAGAGAGTGTATTTTGAACTTAGTTTTGGAGTTTCTTCGGAGATCTCCATCTATTATATACATTCCATCCATCATTCTTGGTGAACTGGGTAACACTTTTTTCGCTTCAACGTAGCATATATCTTTAGTGTATAAGTTATATAATAATAATTTTTTTTTGCTTATATTTTTTTTTTTTTGAGAGTTCTTAGTAGAGTTTTAAAGGGAAACCACATTTAACCAATTTATCATTATCGCCTTTTTTATTTTTCATTTCTTAAAAAATATACTAAACATTAGATACTTAAATGTTCCTAATTCCTGCCTTTCATTTCATTTGAATAGGTCACTCTGTACACTCTCTTTACAATTGCTCAATATCGAAACCGGAATAATAAAATAACGGTTTTTTTCCACATTATTTTTGTGCAACTATTCTTCTCTCTCTCTCTCTCTCTCTCTGTGTGACAACATTTTTTCATCACTTGAATAGAACATGCATTTAGTTTAATGATTTCGACTATTTAATTAAAAAAAAAAAACGTAAAATGGGTCTACAAAAAACCGAGGTGGAATCCATATTTTTAAGTAATGAGTCTAAATATGGAATAAACATGAAATGCTGCATACACTGTGTGCTTACTAATGCGAAAAAGCGACTTACAAGTATATTAGAAAAGTCGTAAAATTCTCAAATATCTTTGGCAAAAATCAGTGAAACTATGGTATCAAGGCAAGTCACGCAACTATCCGTCGTGGTATTTCGAATGATAAGCATACAAAAAGACTTAAAATCAAGAAGAACCCACCCGGTTCATCGTGTGGTCTTCTAAGAGAAAAAAATAATTTAATCTGGAAGGCCACGATAGCTACAGCTACAATTTTCATGAGCTCCGCAAAGAAACTCGTCATTTGGACCGGCTGCATAGCACCTGGACTTACAATGGTATATTGTCAAAGAGGCCTTTCAATACTTTCATAACCTTTTTGGAGCTGTTTCGTGGGTAGTACGCCATAATGTGGAGCTATTAAGCTGGCCGCCCTACTCATTGGAATTGAATATCATCGAATATGTTTGGTGATGGTTCACACGTCAAGTACATCGGTCAGGACAACAATATTCAAGTAGTATACCCGAACTAACGCAAGCCATCGAATTAGATTGGAGCTCGATTTTGTTAAATTATTTGGCCAATTTGTATGCATCCCTTCCAAACCGGATGTGTAAAGTTTTAAAGCAGAAAGGTGGCTTAACACATTATTAAATTTTTTTCATTTTTACATTTAAAGTACTCCAATTACAATACCTTAAATAATGAATAATTAATGTTTGTGTTAAAAAGATTGCGAATTATTTAAAATGTTCTTTCTTCTTTCTCTCGAAAAGCGTCCTATTCAAAACATAAGTCTCTATTTCATTCAACAACTCATTTCATATTTATTAATTTCTTTCTTTATTTTCAAATACGTTGGCTTTCCAAATTCGCTGTGTTGTTAATTTCTCAAAGATTTTTATTTTTTTCTTCAATTTTTTTCAGTGTATAATGGCGAACAGGAACACAACCATGAAGACACACAATCGCACGCACACGCACACGAACCATGACTTTTTTGCGCACTGCAAAGAAAGGGTGAACGATGTATTTCAACTTATGTGCACAGCAATATATCCCGAAAATATTAAGATTAAGTACAATGATAGACTAATGGGTATCGGCGAGGAGTACTCCGTATTCCTAATGGAGAGCGACGAAGGCATATATTTTTTAGCAATGGGTGAAAGTTTCCTGAAAACGTGCTTTGAAATAAAAATTGTTAGCGACAAAATATTTAATTGTACAAGTGAGGGCGTATTGAATGTGGGTCGTAGTGCCATAACCTGCGTGGATTATCCTTTCGAAACGACAGATGAACTCGTTAGACACTGCATGGGCCGCAGTATGCCCCCATCCGAAATCACGGTTCTTCACTATACGGCAATAAAATCGAAAACTACAGAATTATTGCCTAAAAATGGTGCTCAATTTATAGACAGTCCATATCTGTGCATCGTGATATTCATTGGAATTTGCATATTTTGGTGTATTATGCGTTGGAGGAAAAAATTCGAAATAAATTATGAGAAAATTTCGTAGTTAGTCACAATCAGTTCTTGCGCGTCTATGAAGATTTTATGTGAAAGGTAATCAAAAGATATTAAATGCCACAAGTAATACATATTTCAACCATTAAATAGAGTTCTTGAATTAGTGGTAAGTTTACGTTGACTCAAAAAAAGAATAATTTGCTTTATTAACTTCTGACAATTTAGAGAAAACGAAATGTGTTTGAATTAATTCGTGTAGTTTCTTTTTTCGAAAATTGAGACTTTATTGTGCAAAAACGTTTACAAATAGATTATTCGAACTATTGTCCATTGCTAGCCAATACTCTTTCCAACCTTTCGGGCAGCATACTGATTCAGCGTCGGAAGAACAACTCCAATCCAAGAATTCACACATTTTTGTTGCAATCTTCATAAGAAGTGACATAAGTTCCTCAGACAGTCCATGGGTCATCGATCCAAACAGATGGTAATCAGATGGCATTATCGTGGAGCAATATGATTTTGTTGAGTCTCTTGCCATATTCCATCAGTTTTTCCTTTAATCCGCGATTCAGTTGAGTTCGGTACCGCGCCCCTGTAATCGTTTCATTTAGTTTAAGTAGTTCATAGTAGATCACACTACATCGACAACAACAGTGATAAGTGGAGACTATTGATACTCATACTCACGGTTTTTTTTTTGTTTTCTTTTTCATTTTAGCGTCTGTTTACTTTGAGTAGACTTCCTGGGCTGAACAGAGTACGAATTCAAGAATTAGAAAACCGAGTGACTGATTAAAATTATCATGCTTTGTCGCCATTGTTATCGTAGTGCATTGGAGTTACAATACTATGGAAAAATAGAAAAAATGCCAATTTAGAATAAATGCTCTGGAAAATAAATGGCACAACTATTCACATCATGTACCTTTAGTAACGAAATCTAAAATCCGTTCGGCGGAGATGGTTGAATTTCGAACAAGATTCGGAGCCAGTATATATTAATAAGTAAGTGCTTCTCTTTGTCTCACTTTTACGCCTATAATATACCTACTTTTGTAAATGATATACCACATTGCTGCTGACTAGTATGTACAAATCAATGAAAGTTAGAATTCGTTACGAACAACGCGTGAAAATCGATGAATGATAAAAAACACACGTACATGCTCACTTACAAGAAGTCACTCATACACATTTTTTTCTACAATACTATACTCACACACAATTGGTATGGCGCCAACATACATGGAAGAAAAACAACACGAAGGCGACAGTTAAAAACCGAACAAGGGAGGAAAAAAAAAACAACCAACAAGGAAACAAACGACATGCCCTAATCAAATTAATAAGTTTTAAACATATTGAACTACTACATTATTATTCTATACTCTGCTTATGCAAAGCATTAGAAAATAATGATTGAATGGTCATAGACCAGGACAATTGTTTCTTCGAAGGCGCGTTTGTTATACTTGTCCTTGTTAGTGAACGAATTTAAAAAATTCGGGTATTGAAACAATTCTTCAGTATACTCGTATACTTGTAATGCGAGCAATTTTTGTTTGCAGGAATGGAATATTTAAACTCATGTTCTCATTCCGGCTGCGCCTGTCATTGTTCGAATGATTTTTGATTGGGCTCGTTGGATTATTGTAATATTGCTATTGCTTGCGTTTTTCCCAGAGTCCGTATTAGTTTGCATTAATGGATATGCTCGAAGTGAATAGTAGGTAGAGCATCGGTACTTACTTGTGCATTCTCAACGAAAGCTTAACCCAATACCAGATTTTAGAAGGATTTCTATTAAAACTGAGCAACTAGTTAGTGTATACACACAAAAAAAATTGTCTCCGTGGCTAAATATTCTTTGTAAATAAAAAGTTATTGTCTTTTTCTATGGTTGCGACTATGTGTATTGCTTTCTCCGATTTTATCTAGCGAGACTTAAGATCAAATCATATCAGAAATTCGCATTACAAAGCGATCTGGTGACACTTCAACACTGAAAAACAATTAGAACTATGGTAACACTTAAAATAAAGTCAGTGATACAAAAGCAAACAAAAAACGACTGTCAAACATGAAGTTTCCGGTTTAAAACCATGAAATTATACTGACTATGTAACTGCTCAGCTTTTATCAATTGTGGTCTTTTTAGATACCTAGCTCTTACCTTGCTTGAGCGCCGTGTGTGGTGCTAACAACTTGCTCAACAAATTCAGTGAAAGAAGTGCGCAAATAAGCAAAATGTATCTTATAATACGTATGCGTCCTCTTAACATTCAAATACGCTCTTTAATAATATTGCTTTTCAAGTTTGTAGGCTTTTCAACTGTTCGATTTTGAAGCATGCATTTATGCGCAGTGGCGCATTGTTAGTACCGGCTTAGTTGCTGTTGTTGTTGTATAGTATCTGTATCTCTATCTGCGTGTGGCGACTATGTATCGCATAGTATTCATGTAGCTGTAACTGCTGCTGACGCTCTGTTGCTTTAACTTGTATCTGACATGACATGTGCTTAACTGTTTTCGTATGCTTCTTTAACAAAAAAAAAAAAACAAAAAAATATTTCGTATTGTATTTTTGATTTTTATAAGCCAAATATGTTAATTTCTTATTCGATGTTGTTGCCCCGTTCCAACTCGATCCGAGCCGTTTCTGCATTTAAATTAAGTTTTAAACTTTCAGTAACCGGCGACCGCATGTTGAACTACCTTTTGGCCGTTGGTCTAGCAGCGCGCCGGGTGACGTTCGAGGTGCGTGTGGGCTGCCGGCCTGGCCTGGCCCGGTCTGGTCGTACCTACTTAGTTACAGTTTGTATCTTTGTATCTGACTGTGCCGTCTATCTGTCTTTCTCTCTCTCTCTTTCTCACTGTCTTGCGCTCACTCGCTTTTTTGACAACTTTTTCTTTTGTGACACGATGCGAGTTGACGTCTTGTGTCATTTTGTGTCAGTTACATTTTGGCTTTGCTTTGCGCGTTCCATTTCGTTTCGTTTTGTTGCTTTGTATATGTTTGAGTTGTATCTTGTATCTGCTGCTGCTGCTGCTGCTGCTGCTACTGCTGCTGCTATTTCTGCTGTTGCCTGAGGCCCGGCCTGATTCAGTCAGTCAGTTAGTCAGTATTGGCTTTTGCTACCGGGTTCAGCATATAAACTATACATATGTATATACAATATATTTTTCTCTCTTTGTATCTTCTGTGCTTTATTTTAATTTATGCGCTTGCGGCTGCGTCGCTTGCATGCCTAATGCGCTTGACGCGCGTACGCTGGTAGCTGACCTATGTTGGCCGCCCGCTCTGCTTCCCGACCAACATCTTTGCCAGCAACACCCTCGCGCATGTTGGTCGCTGCATGTGTGATAGATATGTCGAGGCGTCTTCATTTAGGCTGTTTTTCAGTTTTGTAATTTATCTTTATCATTTATTTAAGGTGTCTCTTTAATAGATACATATAAATACTTGGCTTCGTTTTTTTGCGTTCTGCTTTTTGTTCTACCCAATTCGATTTACTCGACAGTCATCTCATGCGCCTCTTGTAGTACTATCTTCTAGTGCGCATTGAAATGCAAGGTGCTACATTTTGATCTGCTTCTAATGTATCTCTTTGCTGCTTGTCAGTCTTTTCGGACTGTTTCTCTAAATGTGTGTTTGTGTGTGTGTATGCGCGTGTGTACCTGTGTGCGTTAAGTTGTCATTATGATTGACACCTGTACGTGCTTGGCATTCAAATACGATTTTCAACATTCTTTTCAAAAAGCGAAATTCCAATAATAAGTAGAAAAAAAATTGAGTGGGTGATAGCAGTGAAAATGTCAACAAAATGTTGAAGAACTCAACTCATGTATGTTTGTACATATGTACAAGTCTATGGTATAGAATGCAGATATATATGCACTAAGGCAGCACATTGTCCAAGAAAAGTTAAAAAAAAAAGAACTTCAATTGCTATTTGACGTTTAGTACACGCGTTCAGTATATTTTATTCACATCGATACACACATTTACATGATCAGTTGCATAAACTATTGCTTATTAGAAACATGTATCATAAAAGTATTTAAAACATTTCAATGAAAGTTATATTACGGTAAAATCTGCTCTGAAGATATTATACAATGGAGGTGAAAATAAGTTTTAGTTATTTTATAAATAAGACCACAATGCGCTACCGATATGAAAAATCCAAAAACTGCCCAAAATACTTTAGAAATTCTAGTAGCTTGTACAAAATTTCACTTCTTAAACAGAAGGTCTTACAATAGTTATTTGTTTAGAATTGAAACCAATTTTCGTAATAACCCTAAATCGTTCTATAAATTTGTTAACTCAAAGCGAAACTCGTCTTTTTACCCATCGAATATGTTCTTTAGAGACTTTACTGCTACCTCTGCGCAAGAGGCATCTAATTTCTTTGAGAAATTTTTTTGAATCAGTTTATTCATCTAACAACTATCGTTTAAGTGGTCTTAACATTACTAATCTTAATGTGTACACCATATCTGCCGCTATTATATCTAAGGATTCATTCTTTAAACTCCTGATAAAGTACTCTCGGCCGTACTTAAAATGTTGTCTTTTTCATAATGCGATCCTCTGTGTTACGTCTTTTTTTCAAGTTTCTTTTAAAGAATTCTTAATTTACTGTACTATATACCGATTTGGAATATAATTCGTCTCCACAAGAAAGGCAGTATATCTGATATATCTAACTATAGAGGTATTGCCAAGTTATGTGAAACATCTTGAAAAGGCAACAGTAAACAACTTCAATATTCTTTTAAATCACTTTTCTTTCTTCAGCGCAACATGGTTTCCTTAAAAATAGAGCATTTTCTATTAATGTATTGGAACTTATATCCTTAGTAAAATAAGGTTTTGTTAATGATCAACAACACTGATTTTAGTAAGGCACGACAAACTTGCCTGTTTATGTTTTAACTCAGCTTTGGTTAAATGGATATTATCATATCGAATAAAATTTGAGTTCTTTCAGCGGTACCACAGGGTCAGCACAGTCACCTGGCACTCTTTAACTGTTCATTCTGTTTATTAATGATCTCCCAGATGTTTTATCCTAGTGCCACATCTTGAAGTATGCTGAGGGTGTGAAGTTATGCTTGAGTTACAATGCTTCAATAGGGCATGATAAACTGCAAACCGACCTAAATGTGTTTAGAATCTGTTCAGAAACAATTTCTTCTTTTTGCTTTGCGTAACTTGGGCTGGAATGGAAAAGCTTTCCACACTGGAAAAACGCATAATTTCCAAGTAGTTTTATTAATGCACAATTTTTATTATGGTGACATTTACTCCAAAATTATTAAATTTTATAAATGTCAGTAGCAAATTGTCTACTTTTGGTGTCGTCACTTCCTGGATGCCCGCCTAGGAATTAGCACGAAGAAATATTTGTAGAGCTACTACTACTACTACTTTTAGGATAGAGCGAAACGTTTGTCTAATAGTATTTATGACTAGCATAGATACTGCAGCTCCACTACAGTTTATACTATCGTAGTAACTTCTAAAGATGGATTGTTAATTCCCGTGTCTGTTATAAAACGCATATCAAGTCTATGGGCCACGTTAAGCAGTAGCCCCCCATACAATCTAACCACCCAGTTTAGGGGTGTCGAAAAACTTACTTATTACAGTGCATTTAATTTGAAATAAGATATGGTGGTTCGTTGGAATGTTCTATTTATAAAAGGCATGGCGCGCACACTTTTAGAAAATAGCTCCATAGAAACGCGCCTACTTTTATGTTTTATGTTTTTAAAAATTACGTTTTTTATTCAATGCCTGGAGTATATGATTTGATATATGATATATGATTTGCAATTGCAATACATATCTATAAATACGTTCGAAAAAATTCACAAATATGATGTGATTAGCAGATAAAACAGAAGGAAGAACGCATAATGTGTATAATAGTTATATATTATATGAACACACATGATGTGTATAACATGTGTAAGATGATTCGTTCGTTGCATTAGTATGACACATGCATGATGGAAACATATAGCAGAAGTTGCAGAATGTGAGGTTTGCGTTGCTATTTAAATATTTTTGGGATTGCTTTATTTTTATATCATTCACACATAGTGTGAAATGGTATTATCAGTTTATCTGAAAGTTTGTAACGCATTAAAGGAGGCATCGTAGACCCCATAAAGAATATATATTCTTGATCAGCGCGACGAGAAGTGTTGATCTAGCCATGTCCGTCTGTCTGTCTGTCTGTCCGTCCAGTTTTAATAAAATTTTTAATCCAATTGAAATTTTGCACATACACTTCTTTTTATTGCAATTTAATAGAGTGTCAAGATTGTCCCGCCACGCCCACTTTTTGGGGTAGCCCCCATACAAATCCACCGCCAACTTTTGTCGTTTTGTATGAAAAACTTTTTTATTGTAGTCAATATCAACTTAATAATTGACATGGTAACTTCTAGTGGTCGGATGATATACATATTAATGGGTGGGGTAGCCCCCATACAAACCTACTGCCCACTTTATGTATGAAAACTTCTTTATTAAAGTCAATATTGGGTTGAAATGCGAAATGGTGCCATTTTATAGACAGCCGCTTAACATATATAGACTAATGGGCGTGGCCAGCCCACTTTTTTTGGTAATCCCCATACAAACCCACCGTGCAATTTTGTGTTTTCTATGAAAAAATTCTTCATTTAAATTAATATTAGCTTGAAATTTGATTTTGTGGATTTTAATGGACAACCGCTTCATATAAATATACAAATGGGCGTGTCCCGCCCTCTGTTTGTGGTGGTTCCATTTAAACCCACAGCTCACTTTTTTGCATTTTTATGGAAAACGTCAATATCAACTTGAAATTCGATATGGCGGCATCTTACACATCAACTACATCGCTTCATACACATCTACTCGTGAGCGTGTACCGCCCTATTTAAACCCCCACTTTTATGTTTTACAATACTATTTAAAGTTTCGAGTGAATGGTATTAGAGCTTCGGTTCTACCGAAGTTAACGTTTTTTCTTGTTTTAAATTTTATTTAAAATTTTTCAATATTCAATTTTCAAGCTGTTTAACAGAACAGTGACGTACCGTCCAAACCGGTTCAACTATAGTTTTATACAACAAAATTTGGTTTGCTATCATATTGTATCAAGCAGTAAGAACTCAATGTAATATCCAAGATTCATTTCAATATTATTTTTGGATTCAGCAAGTCCCTTCAAAGCGCGTTAGTTGTTTAAATTACTACTAGACCAAAAAAAAAAAAAAAAAAAAAATTTATAAATAAACAAATATAATTATTAAGAGGCAAGCCAATGTTTTAATACGGCTGTTACGCTCGCAGTAAACAATTGATTTAACAAAAAATTTACCATTTGAAAGATATTCACTTACAGATGTGCACAATCTATATTTTATCAAAATCTGTTGAATATTTTTGAATATAATTGGCTTAAACAAACGTCACTCACACAACGAATGAAACACACACAGGCTTTACATGAAATACAAACACACACACACACACACACACACCAATATTAAAGGATAGCATGTGAGCAGCAAGTTATAAGTTGATACGACACTGTGAGCGTGATTTA
This sequence comes from Leucophenga montana, assembly GCA_035044765.1. Lineage (NCBI taxonomy): Eukaryota > Metazoa > Arthropoda > Insecta > Diptera > Drosophilidae > Leucophenga > Leucophenga montana. The sequence continues at coordinate 743,689 of JAWNNQ010001279.1, read as the reverse complement.
CTTTGTATGCGCTTCGCTTTTTGTTTTGGTAACTGTCACTACTATCTGTAGTTGTTATTGTAATTGGCGTACGGTTAAAAAGTAATAAAAGTAAACGCGCAAACGCAATAATATATACAAAATTATGCCTAGACTACGGCCGATTGAGTCGACCATGAGCCATGGCATGGATACATACATACTAGTCAAGGTAAAAACAAAAACAGCGTTAATACTTAATTTAATATTAAACAACCAATCACTTCAACTTAAAAACTATAATTGCTCTTCAGTGCAAAAGTTCATTTAACAAATCATGAATGCATGAGTGTACAATATTCTACGTTTGCCATTCATTTATAGACTTAAGTATTATGCTAAAATCGTGTACCATTTCAATTTAAATCTAAAAACAATTAACGAATGCAAAGAAATTAAAAATGTAATTTGATGAATTTTAATGTCTTCCAATGCAGCCGAATTTGTGGCACAGATAAATATATCCTTGTTCAGTTGCCAATTACGGAAATTAACAAGTACACTCAAACGTATTTATTGTTTCCAACAGCGAATAATTTTTTATGTTTTAAGCATTTTTTTATTTTTTGCAGATATTTTACTTGGCTTTTTTACGGTTGCATTTTCTTTTCGCCAATTGGAAACTGTCTTTCAAATGCCAGCAAGAAAAATAAAATAATGAGGACTAAATAGTCAGGAAAATAGAATACTTACATAAAAAAAAAAAAAAAAAATGCTATATAGCTGTATGACACTAACCCAATCTCCTGTTGGTTTTGAAGACTCTTCTTTGCAGCACGGCATATTGTAGGTATTTGTTTATTTAAAAAAGTGATTGTGAAAATGCTATGCTCTTTCATAGTTTTTCATTTTTGCTCTTGCTGCGGCACCAATTTCAATAGAGGAATTGCTCCTACGAAGCAGTTTACGTTTACGTTTTGTGCTCTTGCTTTTACTACTGCTAACTTCAAATTGGAGCCGTAGCAAGAGCGGGAGCATCTTTAATTTTTGATGCTAATTTTGCTCTGCATTATTTAGATTTTCAAATAGAAATGGTTGCATTCAGTAATTTTAATATAAATATAATTAATATACGGATATACCATTCACCCGGACTGGATAAAAAAAAACAACAACATTTTTCTGCATTTTAATACAAATCTTTATTATAGCCTTCAAAATAGGCTCCTTTTGAAGGCGGTAAATCAAATTTTCCATACACTTGTTATACGTCTCGGCCGGGATAGCCTTTAGTTCCTTCAGCGAATTTTTTTGTATGTCCTCAATCGACTCAGGACGCGTTCCCCGCAGCGGATATTTAAGTTTCGCAAACAGAAAAATGTCACAGGGTGCCAAATCTGGTGAATACGGTGGTTGTGCGATGACTTTTGTTTCATGTTTGGCCAAAAACTCCGTCACAATCAAGCTGGCATGTGACGGTGCATTGTCGTGGTGAAAAATCCATGAATCGTCTGCCCACAAATCCGGCCATTTATGACGAATTGTTTCACGCCGACGCTTCAAAAGAGCCAAGTAGTACACCTTATTAACCGTTTGACCCTTTGGAATGAATTCATGTTGAACCACATCACGGCAATCGAAGAAAACGTTCAGCATCACCCTAATTTTCGACCGACTTTGATGTGGTTTTTTCGGTTTCGACTCATTTTTCGTGACCCATTCGCTAGATTGTTGGGCAGTCTCGACGCGTCATATTCATAAACCCACGACTCGTCACCAGTAATGATGAATGTATGATCATCAGCTACGTTGGCAAGCATCTCTTTTGCGACCTTTACTCGTCGTTGTTTTTGCAAAAGATTCAGGTCTTTTGGTACGAGTCTGGTCTTTTGGTACGAGTCTGGCGGTGACGCGTTTCATACACAAAACGTCAACCAAAATGTGTTGAGTCGATCCATAAGAGATGTTGAGTGTCTCTGCTATCTTTTTAATGCCAACACAACAATGATTTTCGAGCACAATTTCCATCACTTGCGATGTTTTTGTCGTTAACAGAGGTGGATGGATGACTTTCACGACCCTCAGTGAATGCTTTATGCCACTCAAATACTTGCGTTCTCGATAGAGTAGAGTCCTGAAAACACTTTTGTAGCATTTGGAATGATTCCGTTGCCGTTATTCCATTGGAAACACAGGATTTCAAGAATTTTCAAACTAGTTGACATTTTTTTTCCATGTTAAAAATCGCGATACAAACTTTTCGCGATACTAACTTTTTAAACAAGCAGCTGTCAATCATAGACTAATTATAGCATCCCGCTCAAACTTGGCATGCATGTCAATGACAGTGACAGCCAACGAAGAAGTTTAAATCCACCAGTCCAGGTCAATTTGGATCGGATGGTATATAGTTATCACACTCGCATACTAAAAAAACCAGTATTGGGCCCAAGAGAAGATAAAATCAATGGGCATGTGTCTATGGTTCGATAGTAAATAGTCTATTTTTCTTTCTAAGAATATATCATTCGCCTTATATCTTCATAGTGCCCAGCGTATTAGCAGGCCTATTAACTTCTTCAATGATCACTGAAAGGAGCAGCAGATACTTGTACTTATATACATAAGAAAGATATGCCAAATTTGGCATTTCTAACTTAATTAACAATAAAAACAACAAAATTTCATACAAAAATTCAAAAATGAAGAGCAAGTTTGAATGGGGCTATCACATATAGTATAGTGCTTCAACCTGGAACTATGCGGTTTATTTTTATATATATAAAAATAATATTTTTCATCTAAAGATCAAATTAGCAGATACTAAATTAAAGTGATGTAAATTTTATAACATTATTCTTTGTTTAAACTAAATCTTGAAAATTGCACAACTAACTAGTAGCTATATAAAAACGGAGGGACGGACAAACGGACATGATTAAGTCAACCCTTTTCGTAGAGCTAATCATCTTCTTCCAGTGCATGTTACAAACGTCATGACAATATTAATATACTATATGTATATACTCGTATATGTATATACATTTTTAAGCCAAGGTTACAATGAAAGAATAAAAAGCATTCAGGAACTGTGGAACAGGAAATTTCCTTTACGCTTTTTCTTGACAATAGCTAAAGACAGTTGAAATAATTATACATATTGAACACTCTTGCCACTTGTTACAAGTAGTGGGTATTCTTGTCTGCATTTCAAATTTGAGTGACACACAACTGCGTGCCTATAATGAGAAGAAATGTAAGCAATTCTCTCTATGTGCGTGTGTGTGTGGGTGTGTCATTATGGAACATGAGAGGAAAGCAGACTTTTCTTAAGTTCCGTATTGACTTCGCTTGAATGACATAAAAATTGCATTTATTTTAACAAAACTAAGTAAGAACGCAGCATTTGGGTTTAGTCGGCTACAAGACACGCTGTATTCAGTTTTAATGTTTTTATGGGTCATATATTAGTATGGAAGCTGTGTTATGAAATAATTCGATCTGTAGTAATGCGGAAAAACTTCATGAAATTAATGTGAAATTTATTCACACCAAATACTCGTAAAATGTTTCAATTCCAAATAACAAAAATGTTTTTCATACAAAAACTATAAAATTCGGCATAGGTTTTTATGAGAACTAGTACGCCTTGTTGTGTGCTTATCGCATTTCTTTTATATAGTCTGTCTAAAGAGTAGTTACGATAAACTTGATGAATATTGTAAAATCTTCGAGATCTGGGACACGGTCAGACGCAGATGCTCATATCGACTCGATTTCTAATGCTGATCATGAATACACTTATATATTTTAATCTTGCATTAGAGTCATGCCTATCCTCTCTGCATCTTTCCAATTAATATATTATTATATTATATTTAATATATTGTATAATTTTTGTTCATAAGAAACAACCATATGCAATTTCAAGTTAACATTGACTATAAAACGCAAAGTGGATAGTTTTATTGTATGGGCGCTATGCCTAAATGTAAACGAGACACACCTACTGATCTATGTACAATATATGTGAAGCATACGTTCGTAAAAGTCCAGCATATAAAATTTCAAGTACATATGAACTGTAATAAATACAAAAACCTAAAACTAGGCGGTGAGTTAGTATGGGGAGTATCCCTAAAAGAGGCACATTGATGTGCATTTCTGGTAAGGACCAAAATTTGCCTCTCTACCGGTATACAGCCAAATGTCTTAATAATTATTACAAAAATGTGCAGCAACACACAGACGGACGAACATGTCTAGATAGTCTCGATTCGTCTCGTCGAGCTGATCAAGAATATATATATATAGTGTTGTTTTTTTTTTAGAGGTTACATTTTCTGACAGGGTTGAAACTGTCACCATTGGTCAGATCTGGCAACGTTATTTTCATTTGTGCGCAGTTTAGTTTGCCATTCCAGCATGTATAGAGTAAAGCCGGAACAATACTTGTAATTTTTGCCAATTTCGAAAATCGTGGTTCAGTTCGGGAATGTTTTTGCAGTTAAGTGAGCTCAATTTCGAGATGCCCTGTAGATTGTTTAAGGCTTTTTATATGATTGCTTACTGGTACCATATTTGGATTTACATTTGGTTTAGTTAAAATAAAAAGTTTTCATACAAAAACTTAAAATTTGGTAGATTGGTTTGCATGGGACTATCACTTAAAGTGGTCTGATCTGGACATATATAAAATATTTGAGGCTTAATTAATTTCTAGCTTAATTAAGAACAAACCCAAACAAAATTGCATACAAAAACTTGAAAAAAATGGAGGTTTATTTTTTATGGATTTATGTATTTAAAAGTTTAAAGTGGGGTTACTTCATGTTCACTTATTTCTATTTATCTGAAGAGTGAAAAGGAGAATCTAAATGTTCAAACTTGATGTCTCTATCTCTTATAGTATATCGACTCGTTACCCGATGCTGATCAAGAATATATATAATTTAGAGAGCCTATCACGTTTCCATCTGCCTGTTACATACAACTTGCACAAACTTAATATACCCTTTAACGCTATGTGTGAATGGTATAAAACGTGAAGTAGAGAATCAATTGAATCGAATGCAAGAGGCAGCGTGAAAGAAAATGGCGGCATCTGCAAGAAACCAGTGCATCCTTGTGGCATGCAGCACTTGGGTAGCATTTCATCGGAACTATCCTCGTCGCCATTTGCCTCGCCCGCCATTTGCTGCGCTGCCATTTTCTTTGTCGCCATTTCCTTCGTTGCCATTATCCTTGTCGTTATTTTCCTCAACGCCACTGTCATCCCTCTTGAGAACAACTCTCAGACGTAAATAAATTCATTATGATGCGAAAATAAAATTGTTATTTCAAAGCAAATGAAGAAATGTGTTTGTTTTCAACCAAGAGTTCTTGTAGTTATGGCTTTATTGTTGTAGTGGTTGGTTGTATCATTATTAATACATATATACTTTATACTTTATACTTGATGCTTGATGTTGTTCTTGTTGTGGTAAAGCTGAGCTCATTGAATGTTCAAAAAGTATAAACAAAGTATCAAAAAATATACTGAGCCTTTTATATAATATATAACACTCTAATAATCTTTAAAAGAGATTTGTGGTTGTTGTTTTGGAATTCTGTAATTTGTCGGAAAGATGCTACGCTTGAATTTGGTTCATATGAAATAAGTTAGAAAAGATAACGCAGGTCAACATGGTTCAGTTGTTGGAAATCTGAGGATCATTTCCGAAGTAATTTGCTGCGTAGAATCCGAATCCGTGGATTTTGAGATATTTGAGGTTATGTACCCGAAAAACCGTGTTTTTCCTACTTTTGAGGTTATATACAGGGCGCAGCAAAATGTTGTGGTCTGTCTCTCCAATTACATCTTACCCTTTATTTTAAGAGTTCAAGAGATCAAATCGCAAAGTTATGGCTATTTGAAAGTTATGGCTATTTGAAGTTCGACGTCATTTGCATTTGCATTAAGCCTTTGAGACAATAACACAGGTCAACATGGTTTAGTTGTTGGAAAGCTAAGGGTCATTTTCGAAGTAATTTGTTGCATAGAATCCGAATCCGGAGTCAGAATGGGCCCATAACTGACATGACCCCGGTATTTGTAGGCCTGTGTAATTAAGTGATTAGTATTGTTTTGAAAGAACTATTCTAAGTAAGTATGAGCAGTAGGTTTGTATGGGGGCTACCCCAAAAAGGTGGGCGGGTCCCACCCATTAATGCATATATGAAGTGTCCGTCCACTAGAAGTTACCATATCAATTATTAAATTGATATTGACTACAATAAAAAGTTTTTCATACAAAAACTCAAAAGTGGGCAGTAGGTTTGTATGGGGGCTACCCCAAAAAGTGGACGTGGGGTCAATCCTGACATTATATTAAACTGCAATGAAAAGATGTGTATATGCAAAATTTCAACTGAATAGCATAAAAATTGCAGAACACACAGACAGACAGACGGACATGGCTAGATCGACTCGTCTCGTCGCGCTGATCAAGAATATATATACTTTATGGGGTCTACGCTGCCTCCTATAATGCGTTACAAACTTTCAGACAAACTGATAATACCATTTCACACTATGTGTGAATGGTATAAAAATCAAGGTTCCAAAAGTCCTGATTACTTTCGAACGCACTTTGTAAGCCAAGTTACTATTATGCGCTTTCTTAGTAAGAACTGTAACATGTAATGGAACTGTAACATCATGACCGAGTAGACTTGTGTGTCATGTCCTTTGTTTTCGCTGTCAACATTCTTCTTAACCACATACCTGTTTCTATTTGATTTAGATTTGGGTGGTCTTCCTTCGTTGGTGATGGGCTTGTAGTGCAGCATACATCGTTTAATATGGTAAAATTTATTAAATCTGGCTGACAAACGGTGGCACATTGTTAAGTTTCTTGTAAACTTAAAAGAACAAAATATCTTGATTTTTGTGTTTGTGACTTTATTATGACTTTATTGAATATGCGTTTCGGCTTATTTAAAGCCATCAACAGATTAGATTCTGCAAGTCTTCAACATTGATTTTATTGCTGATTCCCTTAAATTATTACTGAAATTTATTTTTAATTAACCAATTTGTTACTGCATCAGCTGTGAGTTCATTTTCGTTTCATACTTCAAGCAAAACTGCGTGTTTAATTTCATATTTGCCAGAAATTCACCAACGCACAGAAACGCGCAAGAAAGATTAACGACTCATTAGTCTGTATACATTTGCAAATTAGTTGCAGTTTTTAAATGTCCGAACCAGTATGATCTAAAGCAAGTTACACTTTGAATATCACAATCCCTATTGTTGAATTGCTCAATGAACTTTTTGGCCGTTAATTTTCTCCTATGCATTTCGATACTACTACGCATCATCTTGAGGGATTGTGCTATATATTTTAGAATAATACAATAAAAGTACAAATAAAACTTAACAATTGATAATATGTACTACATTTTTATTGCACTTAAATTGAGTGCTCTTTCAACATTGAAACAATAAACATTTAATATTTATTTTAAAGTAGTTGCTGTCAGCTGTTTGCATGTTGGCGTCTAGTTTTCAATTGTCTCATGATTTCCTTTATTTTCTTTTCTTTATTGTTAGATATTTTTTTTTTTTGCATAAAACTTTACATAAACAAAACATTTACCATATATTCTACTCATTGCATTTTAGGCGCCCATTGGTCTGGACTGAGCGAACCTCAACCCATAAGAGACGAAGAACTGATTGTTTTCATGGATGTAACGCTTTGTCATTAATAGATTTCTTCACTTCACACGCGCCCATTTTGTTCATTGGCATTTCCATTCAACCAAAAGTAAGCAACATTTTGGAATTCCTAATTGCGCCTGCCATTATCACTACTTACAAAAACTCTATACATAAAAATAATGCTAGGTACTATATAAAAATTCAAATACTCTCTCTATAAAATTAATTAGTAAATATTTTAAGTTATATTAGTTTAAATTTTTCATGTGTTGTGAGATTCTAGACGTATATACAGTACATATTGCTGAACCTTTCAACTGAAAACCTTTGCTGGATTAACACATTAGAGTTGGAGTTCATGTCACAGAACTGTATACCATTGCGCGACACCAGTTTTATTATTGTCCCATAAAGCAAGTAAGCTTGTTCCTCAAACTCAGTTGCGATACTAAGCTTAGCAGTTTTTAGCTCAATGTTTAACTTTGTGTCTACCAAATTGAATCAACCTTCTTAACAAAAACGATAATACCCTGTACCTTGTTTAAGACACCTTTTATGAACAATATATTATATTCTTTACTGGTCCGAACTGAACATATGCGTAATATTTTATTACAATCAATGAAAAATTATAATTAATAATATTAATTAATACAAAAACTCAATAATGGGGTGAAAGTTTGTGGAGCTACTTCTTAAAATGGTCCGATTGATGTATTGGATTAATAATGAGCTTTTATGGATTTATTATGCAAAAATGGTTACAAATGTTATATTCAAAGTATTGTCCATCGCTGGCTACAACTTTTTCCCATCTTTCTTGCAATTTTCGGATACCAGTTCGGAAGAACGACTCGTCTTTCGAGGCAATCCAATCATCGACCCATTTTATGCATTGTTCATATGAGGTGAACTTCTGCTGGGACAGGCCATGTGTCATTGACCGGAATAAGTAGAAGCCGGAAGGAGCGATGTCTGGAGAACGCATAAGTTGAGTTCGATAGCGTTTGCCCGTGATCGTTTCATTCGGTATGAGCAGCTCGTAGTAGATCACGCCGCGCCAGTCACAATGCGATGCAAAAACACTTTCTTTTTTTGACGTTCGAGGAGTGAAAAATCGTCTTTCGACGTCGCGTGGCTTCAACTCGTATGGCACCCAGTTTCCTTGCTTTTGAATGAATCCCATGGCTTTTAGACGTTTGCTGGCTGTCGATTCATTCACTCCCAATGATTGACTGACAACTCCTGAAGCGTTGGGCATTGGTCCACATAGAGAAATATTTCCAATTCTTCGTCTACAAACTTTTTGGCTTGACTCGGCCGTTCCATATCTTCGAGCTCAAAATCACCACTTTTAAAGTGACAAAACCACCTCCGACATTATTGTTTAGATAGGGTATGCTCGCCGTAAACTTCCGCTAAAATTCGATGACCCTCGGCCGCACTTTTCTTCATATTAAAGTAATGAAGAAGAATTGCCCGCAAAAACACTTTATCTGATACGAAATTCGACATGTTCGAGGCAATATTTAGTATTGTTGTTGCTGTTTCAAACAAATGACACAAACTGCCAAGGACGCTCATTGACAAAAGCTTCATCGGCAAGAAATTGGAAACTCGAATATTGGTTCATATACTAGTGTGGCGGCCTCTTGAAATAATAGTATTTCTAGCTAAATTAACAACAAAAAGAAACAAACTGCATGCAAAAACTTAGAAATGATGGTCAAGTTTGTATGGATGATAGTGGTCCGATCTGAACCTATGCGGTATATTTTATTGTAATTTACGTTAGTTAGTTATAAAAAATTTCATAGAAAAACTTTAAATTGGGGGCATTTTAGCATTCATTTAATATTAAATATCTGTACAGGGAAAAGGAGAGTCTAAATCTGCAAACATACTGTCTCTATATGTTATAGTATCCAAAATCTGTTCGTTCAAACAGACAGTCAGACGGACAGACTTACAGTCGGACTCGTCTTCCGAAGCTGATCAAGAATATCTGTATATACCTTATATGGTCTGCTCCTTCCCTTCTGCTTATTACATACATTTGCACAAACTTAATATACCCTTTATGGTTACAGCGTGTAGAAATCGTACCAACAGAGTTTAGTCAGTTTCTACAGACAGACGAACAGACGAACAGACAGACCGACAAACGGTCATGTCTAGAACGATTCGTCGATTAGTTGAGCTGATCAAGAATATATGCATTTATATATACAAGTTTATCGTTATATAAACTTTATGCAACTATAAAATTGTATGAAGATTATTATAGTCAAAGTATCTCCATCGCGTAAACACTTCTACAGCGTATAGCGTAATAATGCCAATCAACTAACGAAATGCCAATTGATAGATCAAGCGTTATTGCTTATCTGAATTATCGCAGATCGCGTTATGCAATTCAATATTCAATGAAATGTAAATGAGTTTTATGCCAGTGTGGAACTTTTTGCGGTGGAAGATGTAATACCTGTAGAAAAAATATTTATTTAAACACACACACACACACACACACACACACACACACACACACACACACACACACACACACACACAGGCACTGAAGCGCATATAAATCATGCATTCACTTGATGGTAGTGTGTGAATGTTGAGTATGTCCTCATCGCTCGCTTGTAATATTGCGCTTGAATAAAGGACGAAAAAAAAGAAAAAAAAAAAGCGAAAGCAAGAAAAACAATGCGCGCACAAGCGAAGGAATCAACGACAGGATGCAGGGCTGGAAGCAGCAGGACATGTAGCGCAATGGATGGGCGCTGAGAGCGTAAAAAAGGCATCATGCACAAGGATAATCAATAAATGAAATTCAATTTGCTGCGCCATTTAAGCGAGCAGCGGCGGCGGCGAAGTCGAAAAACAAAAGCCAGAGAAAAAATAATATTACGCGAAAAAATGAAGCTCAGGCGATAACAACACGCCCGCCCAACGCCCAAACCAGTGTCAGCACCGTGCTCAAGTACGTCCGCCCACATTTGAATTGTACGGAGTATCCCAGCGGAGCAGAGCGGAGCGGAACTTTTCTGTTGATGGAAACGTAGTGAATGTGAATGTGAACGCGACCGGTATATGTCACAGACAGAGTAGAGCGGAACGGAACGGAACGATTAAAGCGTACAAGGACAACGCACGCAAGTGACGTATGGCAGGATGCGACGCTAGAGAGTGAGAGAGAGAGAGAGATAAAGAGTGAGTGAGTGATATGCATGCTAACGGTACATGAGTACAATGGCATTCACACTCGTTCTACTCATGTTCTCTTATCGATATTGCAATTTATTGTATTTACGATATACTATATACAAAAGAGAAGAAGAAGAAGCTAAGGCGCGATAATGGCTGCCAGGACGAAGCACGCAGGGGAACTCAAACAAGAAATAAGTGCAGCAAATATTTTCAATATAAAAAAGATAAATAATTGTGTTCATTTTTTGTTTTTGTTCTCCTTTTTGTAAGCTATAAAATGAAATATGTGTTAATTTAGAAGCGACGTGAAAAAAGAGAAGAAACTGCCGCGAGTTGGTTCGACTATAAGATACCCTGTTCCTAGTAAAATATTCTCTAATAATATGTGGAGTTCTTAATCAATAAAAAAAAGTATATTCATAGAATACAGATGGTACGTTGGAGCAAAAGCGCTATATTTTTATAAGTCGCCTTTCCAGTATTACGTAACAGAATTTATTGCCATTTTTGATTCCCCCCTCTTCCCCTTTGTAACACTTCGTTACAAATTTGTAACAGTGCGTGACAAATCCGTCCTTAAAAAAATTTTTTCTTAAACTTTCTTCAATTTGATAATATAAAAAAAAGCTTTTTAAAAGATTATAAACTAAGTTAGGCTCACGCTTTGTAACGCCCATAACGCAAAATAAGGTATTTTTACTTCAAAGAAAACCGATATAAACTTTTTTATGAACTTATATTAAGTTAGATTAGGTTAGTTGCATACCGTTGTGATACCACCTGAACCTGCTCTGAGACTTCGAACTCTATCCTTTTACAACTATTGGAAACAATTTTACAAAATTCACTAAATGTTTGACCTCTAACTTAAAAGTTTAGAAAGTTGTTCCCAGAATGTAGTCCCCCAGATGACATAGAAGGTGATGGACGGTTTTGGGTTTCTCGCAGTTATGAAAGCTCGTGAGGAGGCTCCCAGTCTCCTAGCATGCTGGCCTATGAGATAGTGTCCTATCACCACTGCTATTAAAATAGCTACATCTGTTCTACTCATCCTAAGTATGGACTGGGCTCTTCTTCGGTTTTTGCTGTGCAGCTTAGAGGTTGAAAGCGGTTACCAATCGACGCCTGCTCCTCTCGAATATGGGTCGTTGTTCCCAGTCTTGCAAGTAGTTCATCTTCTCTAGAGTTACCCTCAATATTGCTGCACACTGGCATCCAAACGAGGTGAATACTTCACTGCTCAGCCATCTCAGTAAGAGATTTGCGGCAGTTAGTGATGGTTCTTGACCGATTTAGACAGGAGTCCAGTGCTTTTATAGCTGCTTGGCTGACTGAGTATAGATGGTCTTGTTTCTCTCTAATCCTAGGCGATACTAGGTATAACATTGCCTCCTGGATGGTAGCGACTTCCGCTTGGTAAAAGCTACAGTATTCCGATAGTTTAAAAAAGACATTGATACACATTTTTGGCATGTTTAACCCACCATCGATTCTGTTTTCCAGTTTCGAGCTGCCTGTGCAGTTCCTCAATGATTTTCTATTTCTTTTTTATGTTTCTGTCCCTGCCAATCTTATTGAAGTTCAGTTTAGGTTTATAATAATCAGTACTTCCGGGTAGGTCTCTTACTACTTTTATGATTGTTCAGTGTCCCGTTGTGCCGTTCTTCCAATAACCACATTTTTTTGTTTGTTTAGAATTTAATTATATTTAAAAAAATTTGTGTTCTTTTTGGCATGTTGCTAAATAACGCTTTTCATTTGATAAATACACCAATTCATGTTTAAAAAGAAGCAGAAAACTCCAGATTAATATCTTGTATTTCCAATAGTGGAAGCCATATTTAGTTCATATCTTTTACATAAATTTTACTAGATAATAGATAGAATAATTACTAGAAACACCACTTCGAATGTTGTCTGTAGCATTCAGGCCACAAAGAGAAAACTTTCATAAGGTTTTTGTCAAGGTTTTGTCAGCTTTGATTTCAATATTTGAATTAGTTCCATTTTTAACAGAAAGTGTGTTTCAAATATGCATTAAGTTTCACTTGAAAAACTTGGAACTAATATGTGAACGATAGATTTTTTTTGATTGACAGATATTTGTGTAGTAAAAAACACGTATACGAGTATAAACGGTAGTAAATCTCCAACCATAGCACAGTATCCATCCAAGTTTGTATAGCCTTCTTCACACTACATTTGAAGTGTATAAAACATTTTACGATATAGTATACAAAAAAAAAAAACGTTTCACAACAGCAGCGTGCCAAGGATATGCGCCAGTATATCCTCACCTCAGTAACTATATATATATATATATATATATATATATATATATATATATATATATATATATATATACTACTACTCTCTCTCTCTCTCTCTCTCTCTCTCATATATATATATATATATATATATATATATATATATATATATATATATATATATATATATATATATATATATATATATATATATATATATATATATATATATATATATATATATATATATATATATATATATATATATATATATATATATATACTTTTTGCTTTTCTATTGATCATATATTGACATTGATAAGCGTCGCAAATTTATGAACAATTTGACTAATTGATTGCTTTCTTCGATGGCAACGCGACACGCAAATGGAACAAAGGAACCTATTATTGGAACATTTATAACGAAAGGACATGTGTAGCAGGCAGTGAATCTTGTAATTTAGTGCCTAAAATAATGCAAAACAGTCGTAAACAGTTGAAATTGATATGCAGAGAACTGGGATTTCCTTTCTTAAATTTGACGCTTTTTAACTTTAGATTCAACTTTATTTTAAATAATTAAAAATCTTATAGAACACAATTTAATTTATCTTTTTATTTGTTTTTAATGCTGTTTTTATGAAAAATTTATTGGGTGTTCCTAAGAGATAGCGTGACTAGTGCATTTTCAATATTTTACTTTCCAAAATGTACTCCCCGTAAACGTACAGTAGTTGAGTCGAAAATAACAATACTTTTTACTTCATTTAATGTGTCTAACATTGTGTCGGATAAAGTGTTTTTGCGTGCAGTTCTACTTCTTAATTTAACATGAGGGAAAGAAAGGGGTTTTGCATCGAATTGTGACTGGCGATGAAAGGTGCAACCGCCATGACAATCTCAAACACTAAAAGTCATGTGTTAAGTTTGGCCAACCATCAACATCAACGACGAAGCCAAATATCCACTTATACTCCGTATTTGGTGGAAGCAGCATGGTGTGATGTAATATGAGTTGCTCAAACCGAGTGCAACGATTACGTGTACCAAACTCAACTGTTGCATTTGAACCGCGCATTAAAGGAAAAACGGCTGGAATATGGCGATAGACCTGTCAAATGCTACATCAGAACGACCAAATGGGAGGTTCTATTCCACTCGCTGTATTCTCCAGACATAGCTCCATCTGATTACCACGTGTTCGATCGATGACCGTTTGAGCAACACTTTACTTCTTATGAAGATTGCAAAAAATTTGTGAATTCTTGGATTGCATCTAAGGACGAATCGTTCTACCGACTTTCTATCAACCGCTTAAAGTACTCTTGTACTCAGGTACACGTCAAACAATCATTACCATAGACTTGGTTCGTCAATTGAAACGTTTCGGTAAAATGTTTACCATATTTAGAACAGCGCTTAATATTTCTTCTTTGTTCGAAGTTAATGTTTCGGCCGATGCCACAAATACAGTGTCATTGTGAGCGGGGTCATCTTCGCTTTCAGTGAACCCAAATGTCAGGAAATTTGGTGTATTATGTCATATATAGATTGTGGCATCCTCAATATTTTTATAAGCGGTCTGCGTATGGTCAAGGAAAATCGAAATGTTCAAGTTTCTGAGATCTGTTGTCTCAAACATCCAAACAGACGGACTAACGGATATGGCCACATCGAATTCAGCTTTCTATGCTGATCAATAATATATATACTTTATGGGATCTACCATACCTTCTTCTGCCTATTGTGTTGTACAATCGCACAATCTTATTATACCTAAATCCATTTGGAGTATTTGTTAATTTTTACATTTATATTTAATTTTGACCATCCGCTGTTTAGATTTGGCCATCAGAAGTTATAAAATATTGTATTATCATCGGATCTACACGTACATGTCCAATCTCAAGTTATTTCGACCATTAGAAGTGGGTTAAAATTGAGTTCCAAGATTTGAATCGGACACACACACACACACACACACACACACACACACACACACACACACACACACACACAGACACAATAAATTAAATTCGGTGGAACCAAAGCTTAAACACTCTTCACACTTGCCCTGTTTTTGTATGTGAGCTATACGTTAAATATAGTAGGTAAATCGCTTATGGTTATAAAAAGTTTTCATATGAAAGTTGTCAAATCGATATTTCAAAGATTGATGGATAGATGTCAGACAAATATTACGGACGGACCTTGCTAGATCTACTCATCTTATCATGCTGATCACGAATATATCTATACTTTATAGGGTTTCCGTAACTTCCTATAAGACATTGCAAACATTGTGACTTAATTCAAATTCCTAAAATTCCTAAAATACCTAAAAATTCGCTAAAATAATAGCGAAGCGCATTCAAAGTATAATATGTAATCTCCTCTCATTTGCGCACGCACGTCTTATCAACTTGACTGCTCGCATGCTGTCGTTTTGTTTGTATTTTGTGTAAATCCCATGTGTGTTGCATTCGTTGTGTGAGTGAAGATTGTTTAAGCCTGAAATATAGATTGTGCACATCTGGAAAGGAATATCTTTCAAATGATATGCCAAAATCGGTTGTATACTGTGAACGTCACAAAAAATCCGCTGGCCTATTTCTTAACATATAGATACAAAATTAGATATTTTGCTCGATAGATACAAGTAAATAAAGAATTTCTAACACCCCAATTTTACTAATTTTCATTCATTCATTTATTACGTTTTATAATCAAAATGCCAAATATCTTTCCATTCCAGTGGTTCAACCGCGACGACGACGACGCATTCTGCTCCGCAGCCATCTCATATTGTTTCGATGAAGCCGATTGCTTTGCTGTTTTTGCCTCCGCTGGCGGCGATTCGCTCGAAGCTGTTGTCTATAGTAGCGCATGGCGGCCTGCTGCTGAGCACGGCGATGTCGTGTGGTGGCACGTTGAAGGCGCCTGCGCATGGCATTTTGTTGGACGCGTCGACGTCGGCGATTCAATGCCAAACGTTGTTGGCGACGCATGTGACTCACATTTTGTCTATGAAGCCGTTGAATGCGAAGGATTTCATTGGACTGACGTCCAATAGAACCAACAACATCCGAATCTCCATCATCGTCATCAGCATTGGTGTCCTCAGCAGCATCAACCGAAAAATCAGCAACATTATTATGGTTGTAATCATTATCCTCGGTGTCGTCGTCATTGTAATCGCTATCGTCGTCTATATCTGAGCCTTCATGATCGGACAATGACTGCCGATGTACAAGATTGCGTGCACCACCTGGTGTTGTTGTTACGAATGAAGTACCCATTTGACTGCTAAATGTAGGCGTGTCTGAGATTGACGTGCCTCCTGACGGTTCGATAGTTATGGGATTAGAGCTCGTATCTGTACTCGTAGTGGTGGGTAACGGTACAGGATTCTGACCATTAATGAAAACGAATCGTGGACTAAGAGTTCCAATGACTTGGGACGCATAATAATCTTCGGGATCAAAGCCTTTATCATTATATTTGTATGGCAACTGGCGACTATGTGGCCGGAATGGAACATAGCCCCGCTGACGATTGTACTGTGCAACTGTGTGTGTGACAGTGTAAAATTAGAGGACATTCTGTAGCAATGTATGAACTACTTACACGTTGCCTGCAACAGACCGCTTGCCAGCAGCAAAAACAGCAACGACAACGACGTACTGTTGCCCACAAACATCTTTCTTGCGTTGCTAAACTCAACTTATTCAATCCTGTTGTGATGCTTCACCTAAACTGAAGATCTCCGTCAAGTTCGTTGATTGTACTGTGCTCTCTAGGTTTTATGTTGCAGCATTTTATAGCAGCAGCTGCTGCTACGATTTGCCAAACGTTTTTTTTATTTTTGTTAATCAACCGCATAATACCTATATATAATGGTACTCTCCTTTAGAAAGATAGAACCCCTCGCCAACAGCTTAGCCATTTAACATATTAATTTTCTATAAATTTAATGCATAAATTTCGCAAATTTTGCAAATTATACTCATTGGCAACCAAGCAACTCCGGTCGTCTTAACTTGACCCCACATCAATTTAGTTCAAAATCTTTTAATCAGCGCACCGCATCGAAATGAGGTCAATACATCGAGTACGACTGAAGAAATATAAATTCAAACAAGCTAATAAAGCGCTGATATGCAAATGTAAACAACACACGGCAAAACACACAAAAAATTCAAATCGAATCACAAACGTCTTCGAAAAATGCTTCAATTTCATTCTAAACCAATTCGAGAACTATAGAGTCAACCATTTTGTGGTTTCAAAGGTAAATGTAAATAAAACATACATAAAATTCAAATTGTAATGAAATTCTTTTTTGTTTTCTTTTCATTATAAGGTTTGACATTATCATGTGAATAGAATATATTGCAACGGACGATGCTTTTGATGTAATTTTCGAACACTTTTTTGCACATTAATTGTGGTGTCTCGGCCATAATTTTGAAAGTTTTTTGCTTTTTATGCATATCTGCAGAAAAAAAGAAAAGTTAAGAAACTTCTAAAGCATTATAGCTAACATTTAAGAATCCCGCAAGCTATAAAACCCAAAATCAATGTAGCTTGCCACTGCTAATAATAACAATAGACTTTGTTATTATTGCCCTAAGTTAGAACAAATCAGCGAAGGCTCAATGAATAATGGTGTGTTGATTCTTGTAAAGGCAACGGCGACTTTGGTCAATTATACTCAGCGTGCAGAAGTGCTGAAAACAACTTTGATTATGTTCTAAAATGAGTAAGTGCAACATTAGAACAATCTGTTTTACCGTTTCGCTGTCACATCACTAATTAACATCGTCAAAGAAAATGTGTCAATTGCCTGCACCGCAACACCACCAGAGTTGCATTGAAACTTAACGCTCTTGCACTAGCTTACCTTAAGATTACTAATTAATAATAGAATTAAGATACAAATATGATTTTGTGGGCTTAAGCCAAAGAGTCGCGTTTTTTTTTTTAATTAATTGCAATCAAATTATTTTGTAAAATAAATCACATTAATTTATATGAAAAGCGTAAGAAAACTGAACAATTGTGTTTTATGTGATCAAAGCTTACGGCTGCTGCTGCTTGTCTTGTATTGCCTTCGAAGATTTCACGGTTTCGTCGTCGTATCCCTTTACAAGATGTTACACCAGCTACGCTTTTCTGGTGCACTTGGTGCGGCTGGAGTTAGTAAAGGAGCAGCAGCAACAGATTCGCCGTCACCAGGCGATAAAGTACTTTTGTCTTCATCTACGCTGCGGCTGGCGCTAGTGTTGCCCGTGTTCAAAGTAGTAACTTCCAAAACGCTGTGCAAAGAGGAAGAACTAGACGAGCGTGAAGATGAGGCAGAGGATTGCACCTTGTTGAATGGATCAACCATTTTAACAAGCAAATCAGTATCATAGCTAGTTGGAGATTTATTGCAACATGAGTCACAGCGCCAGTTGAGTCCCTGCTCCTCGGACACAGCTTCGGCAGTTATAAGCGGCACGTGACACTTTTGGTGATAATGTGCGGAGCAAACGATGCATTCGACGATACGATTCGACGCAGTAAACGTCAACTCACCACAAACGCCACAATTTATATCACCACCAAACACAATTAAATTGACATTATCCATTGCGGCAGTGTTCATTATAGCGTCACCGCCAGCAGCTCCATCTGCTTCACCAGAACCATCGAGTATTGAATCGCAATCAGACACATTGACCAGCGTGCTGTCGGGATCGTTTCCCTGTCCAGTTAGCTTGTTCAGTAAGAAGCGTAACTTGTCCAGTTCCGAACTCGGTTTGCAATTTTCCAGCTGGATTGTCGCTTTCTTAAATATTTGGTCAATTTGTTGCACGGTAAAAGTTCTGGAGGCCATTTTTATATTTGACATTTGTTAAATAAAAAATTTGCTGAGATTGAAACTTATGCCGACGAACGTAGACGAGACGAACAGACGTCACTTCAGCAATCGGAAAATATGGCTGCCGTATTGATAGGCTTACGTTAAGGCAAAGGCCTATTTACACAGTTTGTATAACAAAATCAAATGACAAAGTTAAAAAGTCAACAAAAAGTGTCTTGTTGCACAATTTTGTTGAAAGCAATCACATCAGTTGTTTTTTTTTTCTGTATGTATTGAAATAAAAGTAAAAATAGAAAGTAAAATTCTAAATGAAACAGGATGACAATAGAACATGTTGCATTTTTCATCTTGTTTCATTTTGCTTAATGGAAAATCCAGGGAATTAAACCGAAATTCATTTCTGTTTTGGTGCCGGTTTTGGTAAGTACAGAAACGTGTGTACAGGTTGCAATTTGTTTCTGTATTCGATTTGGATACGATGCTTTGATTTTAGTCTCGGTATACCGGTACGGTAGAGCATAATTACAATCCCAACGTTCCAAAGACCATTAAACAAACTAATAACATGTTTTTTTTTTTAAATTTTTTTGAAATAAACTATTATTTATTCGAAAGTAAGCAAATACTTAAATTTGTACACTCTTCACAAAATAATAATGTAAATAGTATTATAATTTTGTCACGGAGTTTGTGACGCATTAAATAAATCATCTGAGATACCATAGCGTATACATATTATTGATCAGCTAGACGAGAGGAATTGAACTAACCATGTCCGCCTGTCCGTCCCCTGTCTATGAATCAAAACTAGTCGCTCAGTTTTTAAGATATCGATCTGAAATCGGGTATAGAACCTTCTTATGTTCCTAGGGGAATATTTTTGCGTCCAGCCGGTTTCTGAGCGGATTCATTATAATTAAATAATGTCTGAACAAGAAGCGCTCTGAGCTTAACTGCGAGAGTAACTTTTGACAATTCGAATAGTTTTGAGGAAATTTGATCTGTTTTTCGCTTTCCTTTGAACATTATGAAATGAAAATGATAACCGAAACTATAACGGTAGAAATGTTTTGGTTCAGGTACAGTTCTTTCATTTTATTTCGATAAAAGGTACCGGTTATAAAAAAACGGTTAACGGTTTCAGTTTTATACACTAGAAAAATCTGTTAAAGATTGAAAGTGATGTTGCAATTTGTGATTTTGGTCATTGTTTAAAAGAAATACTTGTACGTTTTGAACCGCTTTTCATTTTCAGCTGTTCGGTAGTAAGCTGTTGAGTGGAGACGGAAGGAAGTGTTATTTCTGATCATCCCGTTCGCTGGTTAGCTTATTTATAATGAAAAAGAGTAATCAAGCATTGAAATTGGATTTACTGTTTCTCAAAATATAATCCATGAACCAAGTTTCAAAGCATTTTTACCACTCAGAAGTGGGTACCTCCAAAGCGTGCGGTTTAGAGGCTTCATGGTCACTTTGCAATTTTTATACCATTTACACATATTGGTGTGAAATGGTATTATCAGTTTTTCCTGAAAGTTTCTAACGCATTAAAGAAGGCATCGTAAACCCCATAAAGTATATATATTCTTGATCAGCACGACGAGACGAGTCGATCTAGCCATGCCCGTCTGTCTGTCTGTCTGTCTGTCTGTCCGTCTGTATGTTGTTGCGCATTTTTTGGGGACCAATTTGAATGCTATCCAGTTGACGCCCACTTTTTGGGGTAGCCCCCATAGAAATCCACTGCCCACTTTTGACTTTTTGTATCTTTTTGTATGAAAAAGTTTTTTTATTGTAGTCAATACCAACTAAATAATTGATATGGTAACTTCTAGTGGTCGGATGGTTGACATTTACATTAATGGATGGGACCCGCCCAATATTTGGGGTATCCTCCATAAAAACCTACTGCCCACTTTTGACTTTTTGTATGAAAACTTCTTTGTTAAAGTCAATATTGGGTTGAAATACAATGTGATGCCTTTTTATGGCCAGCTCCTTTACATACATAGACTAACGGTTGTGGCCCGTCCACTTTTTGGGGTAACCCCATATAAATCCACCGTGCAATTTGGTGTTTTTATGAAACAATTCTTCATTTAAATCAATATTAGCTTGAAATTCGATTTGGTGGATTTTAGTGGACAACCGCTTCATATACATATACAAATGGGCGTGTCCCGCCCAATTTTTGAGGTAGTCCCATATAAACCCACAGCGCACTTTTATGCATTTGTATGGAAAATGTCAATATCAACTTGAAATTCGATATGGCGGCATCTTACATCGCTTCATACACATCTACTAGTGGGCGTGTACCGCCCACTTTTGAGGGTAGCCGCAATTTAAACCCCCATTTTTATGTTTTACAATACCATTTAAAATGTGAATGGTATTAGAGCTTCGGTTCAACCGATGTTAACGTTTTTTCTTGTTTTTTTTTTATCTACTTGAACAAAAAGATGCCATTAGGTGGCAAGTCAGGACTACTATTAGATGGATGACCAGTCAATACGATGTTTTGATTGCTTAAAAACTCTTCCGTGTGAACCGATGTGTAGTGTAGGATAATCCGTTATATGTCACCTGGCATCTTAAAATACTTAGGGTTGCCAAGGGGCACAATATACAAGGCAACCATTGCAGAGCTGCCTCTTTAACACAAAGAAAGTAAAACTTGGTAAAATCAGCGAAGTTCGATTGGTGCTCCTAAATAAGAAATGGGCTACAATATTGTTACATCCTTGAAGGTTGTAGAGTTAACTAAATAAGCTTTATAAAGCTACAATTAATAAAACAGAATATCGGAGTAAACATGCATTGTCATGAACAATAATAAAATGCAATGAAATGACACTTGGCCACAAATTTATCAAAGGTGTTAAAATGGACAAATTCATGTACCAATTAAAACTTAATGAATTCGCAAATTATGCTTACTTTTTATTTACTTGTTTGTTGTTGTAAATGTGCTGAATTAAAAGTATCTCTTATAAAGTTTATCAACGTTTTTGTTGTTGTTGTATTGTGTAAATACATACAAAAACAAAAGAAAAAATGTTAACTTCGGTGAAACCGAAGCTTAAATACCGTTCACATGAAGTTTCAAGCAGTGAATTTAGCAGATGTAAGAAAAAAATATTTGTAAAAACTAGCAACATAAACGTGAGTTGTAAGTTTGTTGGGATCTACCTTTAAAAATGTGCGTGACACATGATAATTATGTGAAGCATCCGTACATGCGAAGCCACCATATCAAATGTCAAGTTGATTTTACCTAAAGAGAAAAAGTTTGTCATAAAAAATCCCAAAAGTGGGTGGTTCGTTGGTATGGGAGCTGCCCCTAAGAAGAAATAATCACATCTATGTCTCTATATGTCAAGCGTTCGTTCATAAGAATTCACTATTTTAAATTTTCAATTGTTATTGACTATAATAAGAAAGTTTTTCATACAAAATGCAAAAAGTGCGCGGTTACTATGTATGGGTGCTACCGCTAGAAGTGGGCAGGACACGGTTCATGAAATTTATGTGAAGCGCCCGTACATAAGAAGCCGTCATGGTAAATTTCAAGTCAATATTGACCCAAAAAGTGGAGAAAATAAACCCATGATATATGAAAAGACTCTTCACGTATATTTTCATGAAAAGCCACCATGTCAGTAACTTTTTAAGGTGATATTGACCGCATTAAACAATATGTTCGTATTCAATAGTGGGCGGAAGGCTTTTATGGGAGCTACGCCAAATAGTGAGCGTGGCAGGTCAATATGGATGCTCCATTTGACTGCAATAAAAATAAGTCTCTGTGCCAATTTACAACAGTATACTAAAAATATTGGTTTCCCAAAAAATTCGCAACAACTTTCAGACGAACAGACATGCGAACATAGCTAAATCGACACGTCTCGTCGAGCTGATCAAGAATATATTTATTTCTACGATGCTACATTTAATGCGTTACAAGCTTTCAGACAAATTGATAATACCGTTTCACACTACGTGTGAATGGTATACCAATTGAAAAACTCACAGACTTTGATATAGTGAGGATGTGAAAAAAAAAAAAAAAACAGATATAGAAATAGTAGTCTGTGTCAGAGAACAATTAAAAACTCAATTAGCGCCATATTGAAAAGCTGTCAATCATTTTGACTGCCGTTGGAGCGCAACTACAGACTACTGGATAGCAAAATGAATATACATGTATGTACATATAACGTATATAGATAGTACATATGTATCTATGCATATAGGTTTGTGTAAATGTCCTTTTGTTGTTGCTCAACAATTCGACAAATTGGTCAAAAGTAACAAACCGAATTTCAAAGACGAGCAAAAAATTGTAAAGCCGCACAAAAAAAAAACAACAAAAAAAAACAACAAAAAAAAAAACAGACAAGTAACTACGCCGGAAATTGAGAATGAAAAAAATGAGCTACTAAAAATAAATCGCATACAAAAGAATTGCAAACCTCACAAATAGAGCGTGAAATTGACAAAACAGTTCAATGCAAAATAGTTCGGATATGCAAGAAAAAGCAAATCGAAATAAAAGAAAAATGGTTACCTTCAATGGAGCTGTAACTTTAATACCCTTCACAAGCATTACGACTGTTTATTTGGTATAACTAGTTAAGTGATTTGAACATAACATTAATAGTTTTATCCTTTCGAATGCAACAGATACAGCATGCTTCGAAAGTTGAACGGGTTTATTATTGGATGCATAGTTACTTGTCTGAAATTCATATGTTACGGTGTTTTATGATATGGTGTTTTTTCTGAAAAGTGTGATACAAGCAACTATGCGGCCAGCAGACTGATAAGAACTCGTGTCTGAGTTCGAAACACATGTCTCTGCGGCTAAAACATTTTTCTGTATAATGAAAAGTTTTTGTTATTGTTCTCTTTACACATTGAGAAAAGTATGTACAAAAATTTAACGTGAGTGGTGAGTTTCTTTAGGGATTACCACTCAAATTGAACGTTTAACGGCCATTCATAAATGTATATGTGAAGCGTCTAACGACATACTATAACCTTATCAAATTTCAAGTTCATATTGACTTCAATAAGAGAGACGGATATGGCTAAATGCGAGTTCACCACCAAGCCAACAGACTGGCATTCTCTTTTTGGTATATTACCATAAACTTCGGACTTTAAAAAACTCCGTCAGTAGCCGTCAGTCGAAGTTAGGCGACCTGCTACAGCTGTTCGATAGTGTTCAGATGGTATTAGATCCCGATCTGAAAACAGATGTTAAAGTTATACTGTGGTCCGCTGGGTTACAATAATCTGGGAAATAATTTTCCTTACGTAATTCTAATTCAAAAGGCCACACATTTCGAACGCAATAAAATTTGTGGTAAACAATTTTTCAGTCTTACATTTAATAACAAAGTACCACACATGTAAATGAAACACCCTTCATAATAAAGTATTAACAAACGAAGTTTATTTGAATTAAAGTTATCTTCTACTATGGAAAGTAAGTAGCAAAGCAAATTGGGTTTATTAACGCTCAAAGTGAGCTGAAAACGCTCATTCTCGAATGAGAAAAACACCATATTACTTCAATCTAATGACGCCAAGCTCTGCTCCTCACACGAGAAGAAGTAAATCATAAGGAGCTCATCCAGCGTCTCATTAATTGTCTCGTCAATGGCATCTTCATCTATCAATATCTGAAATAGTACCATGACTTTAATATATTTATATATATATATAACTCTATAGTTTTTACGATACATCTTTTATCTTCAACGATTTCGCTTAAAGCTTCGTTTATCTTATAATCGACTAATTCAGATTGTTGCTGGTTTTTTTTTGATCGGAATATCATGACTTTTTTCTACTTTATACCAATTGGCTAAATAGTTATATTAAGTTAGTGCAATGTCAGTAGGAGGGGTGCTAGACAATATACGAGTCCAACCGTCTATTTGAGTGGACAGATCTCGTTAACTATAAGAGATATAGTCTTTAAGTTTTCATATTTAGACTCTTCTTTTTCTCCTTCAAATAACTTAGTGATATATCTATGTAATTCCGAATAAAATATACCGCACAGGTCTAGATTGGGTCACTATAAGCTGTAGCCCCCATACAAATTTGTCCTCAATTTTTGTGTTTTTGTACTATAAAATTTTTTTGTTTTTGGTCTTAATTAAGCTAGAACTTCCAAATATGGCGTATCTTAGATCAATCCTGACAAAATATTTAATGAAGGCCCCGATCGGACTACTTTAAGGGAAAGCCCTATACAAACCTGCCCCCGTTTTTGAGTTTTGGTATGAACATGTTTTTGTTTTTATTATTAACTAGATGTCACCCTGCGCGTTTCTGCCCCTCCACCTTCATCTCCTACCCTCTGCCACTTCTTCCTCTGTCCCTCCTTCCCCATGCCCCCTTGCCCTACTACCATCCATCCCCCTACCACCCATTCCCCTACCCATCTTCACCTGCCCCCTTCCACCTCATCGCCTACCACCCTTTACCCTGCACCCATTCTCCTGATTCTTCTGCTACCTGCCCTACCATCCCTTCTTCTTGACCCCTTCGATTCCATTAACATGTGTACAACATTTCATCCATCTATCTTAAATGGTGCCCTGCGCGTTGCTGCCCTTGCCCCCTCCCCCTTCCCCTACCCCCTGCCTCGCCTAACTCTACCCATCCTTTCCTACCTCTCATTCCACTACCCTTTTTCCCCTTGCCAACCTTTCCCTACCACCCCATTCCCTTTCCCCTTCCCCTATTTCTCTACCATCTTACCTCTTCCACCTCTTTCTCTTCCGGCTCTTCCCTACCACATATTACCGAACACTCCCCCTTTCCCTTCCCCTTCCCACCACAATCTCATACACAACATTTCATCCCTCCAAAAATAAAAAATAAAAAAAAAAGTTAATATAGTCGTTAAGTTTTCTCAAATTTTCCAATTTTCTTCGAAATTTTCTTAGTTTTTCGTTCCGTAGGAACCTTCTACAAATTATTAGAAAACATAGAAAAAAGATGAATGAAATCGGTTAACCAAGGTATATAGGGATTTATTTTTATAGATATATAGATATATAAGCTCTAATTTTTTATGAGTTTTGATACAATTTGCCACATATGCCCAGAATGGACAACAAAAGAATATAATCCATATAATCCAAAATATATGGTTCATATAAAGAGACTTAAACAAGTTACAGTGTATCTCGAAGTCGAGTACATACGACTTGTTTTGTTTAGAACTGTTTCAGTACAATTTATTTCAGTCAATCTAGTAAATCTACAAAAATATTGACGTGACTTGCTTAAGTGTAATCTAAATATGTCTTATTATCAGTGACAAAAAGTATTTTGACTAGACTATAAATATATATTTGTAGTTTGATCATAATAGATTAGTACACAGTAATCGTGTGCTGAATTGCGAAGTTTTAGATTTTCTAGTTTATTTCAATATTTCACTTGAATATAAATTTGTAGTTAGCCCTCTTATGGTCTCTGAGCATTTTCATATTGCGCCCAAAACCCAGAAACAGAACGTAGAACACAATCAATCCGTATCATACAAACAATAAAAGGTTACTTTGACAAATGATGTGCACAATCTATATTTTACAAAAATCAGTTCAATATTTTAGGCATAAACGGTTTAAACAATCGTCACTCACACAATGAAACAAAAACACATAAGCTTAGCATGGAATACAAACACACACACATACCAGTATTAAATGACAGTATGCGAACAGCCAGTTTCAAGTTGATAAAACTCTGCGAGCGCGTGTATTTTACTTTGTCTGTGCTTCTCTATTATTTTGCTGGATGTCTCTATGTATGAAAATAAGTTCAGTAACAAAATCAGCTCAAAATTCGTTTTGCCTTCAATTGTCTGTCGAAGCATTTAACTGTTCCTCTAACTAAATAGTATCTTTATAACTATCTAGCTGTCTGTTTCTCTATCTGTCCGTCTGTCCGTCTATTTTTAAAGCGTTAAAGCGATTAAATCTAGTTGCGGCCTTGTTGAAGGCAACCAACTATTTTTAAGCGCCCTCTGTCGCAATAGTAGCAACGTTTTAAATAGTGGGCGTCTGGCACGAACCAGGGCTACTTGCTCGAACCGCGGTGGGTCCATCAGTTAGTCAGTCAGTCGGTCTGTCGGTCGGTCGGTCTGTAAGCGCGTTAGTGCGCGTAATTTATGTTTCAATCGTTTGTTGGTCACTCGTTAATTTAAAGCTTTGGAAAATGCATAATTGAAAAAAATAAAAATAAACGCACAACAAAAGCTAAAGCGGATCTTAAAATTGGCTTCAAAAATGTTGTACTACGAAACATAAATAGCAGGCTAAAATATAAAGACATCAGAAGTTAAAAAGAAGACAAAAAAGTCCATAAGAAACGTTTATACACAACATTGAAAGCGAAACTATTATACCCTTCGGGGGAAAAACAAATATCTTTAGCAAAGTGGAGTGAAAATAAATAGGGTTTTCAACGAAATGGTTTGAGATTATTACTTTAAATATTATATTTTTTACTTTTACACTTATTTTTGAAGGTAGCAGAAAGCGGATGCATCAAACTTTGCATGATATATTCGCTGAACTAACTTATGGAGAGTTTTAGATTGGAGCAATCATGTCTGCCATGATTGGAGTTAATGGAACTTAACGAAGCAAAGAAAAAAGTCTTTATAGGATAATCTGCTTCATCTTAAGTAGCTTTAGCAAAGCTAACATAGCGAAGATTTACTTCAAACACAAATATAAAGATAAAGTTCATAGTTCATAGCTCTACAATGCCAGAATAGTCGATTGTAGGCATGACTGTCAGATTTTTTTTTTTTTTAAAGTTAGCTAATCTGTGTAGCGGCCATCACTAGAACACTTTGTCTTGATAGATTTCGAAAATATTTTTGACATCTTATGCTTAAGGACTCTTTATGATGTGCGCCCTCGGCAAAGCTCCGATGTGATGTGCTCTGATAGCAATCAACTGTGAAACCAAAGGTCAGCCCTGCAATGAAAAACATGTCCACACGTGGAAAAGACAACTTGAAGCAGATATATGACCAGGGCTGTGCGGAGGTCGACGATCAAGGCGTGCACATTTTTGCTTTTTTTTATTATCCAGCATGACAGCTTTTAGTTCAGAATAAGAAGACCAACCAACCTTCACGATGAAAAAAAAAGCTGAAAAAAACATGTGCAGCATGTTGTGTGGAACAACAGAAGTCAGTTGTCATCTACCTACATCTGCAGCTATGAATTATGAACGCTTTCGAGATTGTTTCCAGCACTTGGACAGCACCTAAAATACCAAGCTGTTCTTCTTGTAATTCATACTTTAGTTTTATTATTAAGTCGAGTCCAACACACTGAGTATACCGAAATACCGAGATTTGCTTCACCTTAAACTTATGTTTGTAATGTAATGGGCAGTGAAAATTGAAGTTTATTAACGAATTTCAACTTGTATTCCATACCTCGATTTATTTGTCACTCATCTCCATGAGTGGATATTCTTTCCATCCTGGTTGAAGAAGCTGTGCAAAAACTATTCGAGAAATATTTTACAGGTAGATTTAGTAAAGTTAAAATTTGGCGTAGACGGTTTTTGAATGAGAATATTGAAAATGCACTCGAAACTTCTGACGTCTGCAATGAAAATGCTTTTCAAACGTTTACAAAATTGATATGAACTATGGATGCAACGTTTGGAAGCACATTTGTTCAATGAGCATGGCACGCTCACTAGGATTGTTGACTCTCTGATAATATCGATATATTTATAGCGTGTTCCAGTAGAATAAAAGAGTATAGTATGTTACAACACATGTGTTCTTCTATAGTTCGTCATTGTTAGTTCTTATCGAAATTGAACTATTGTTCTAGAATAATTTGTTTGCAAAACAAACTTTCCGACAAGCTGATAAAACCCTTCAGCATACTATGTGCGAAGCGCATAAAAATGTAGGGCGCCCACGCAAAAAATCAAAAAATCCGCAAGATGCCAGCCAGACAGCACACCAAATATACATAGCTATCTATGGTTAGAAGGAAGATGAAAATGAAATAGAATAAATACGTAAATAAATATAAATAAAAGAAGCAGAAAAAGAAAAAAAAAAAACAGAACAGAACAGAACAAACGAAAAACGAGATACAATTCTTCAATGACAGGTGTCAGCGGCACTTAGAGATCCATTTACGAAAGATACAGCAACAATATTAACAACAAAAACAAGAAATCATCATAATGATGAGTGGCAAAGCATTAGAAAGCCAAACTCCAACGAAGATAAAATACAAAAGATGCTCATACAATGGATAAACAGACGGACGGACGGACGGATGGACGGACGGACGGACTGATTGGTCGTACATATTTATACAAGAATAAATCAAGGTAAGTAAAATGCGACTCTGTTGTGAAGCGAAATCTTATCTTATTGGATATTTGGAACAACAGTGATAAACACAATAGCAGCATATATCAAAATATTAATACAAGCCTAAGTAGTGGTGGAGTACGGTGGAGAGGCATTTGGTGGCACGCATTCGTATTCGCATTCAATGCGAATTATTGTCAAACATATAAATAGTTATTTATACAACATGTATCTATGTATCTACAGACCGACAGACAGATGCACAGACAGACATAAGATATCGTAGATACAGATACATGCGCCAATCAAAGTGCACAAATTTGATTTCATAGAAGCAGAGCAGAGCAAACCGGAGTCGTATCGAATCGAAACGAATCGAAACGAGCAGCTGTCATTGTTACTGACCACAAGCTGCCGTTCAAAATGAAGACGCACAACAACAACAAGAACAACAACAACAACCGACATCTTAATGCCCTGCGGCAAGGTGATCCATGCAGCAACAGTTGTAGGTGTTATTGGTGTTGCTGCTACTGCCACTGCGACTGCCACTGCCAATGGCACTGCTTCATTGAGTTAAGATGCTTCTCCAACTCCTTTGCTGTTTGTTGCCGTACTTGACATTGACTTCGTTGTTGACACGTCCAAGTATCTGACCATCAAGTAGACTGACTGCCTGCCTGCTTGTGCCTGCCTGACTGCCTCCGTATAGTTATACAATATGTATCTGTTTGTTTAGCATTGTTTTGCTGTTGCTAGACTGTTGCTTCATGCTTCATTTGCCGCTCAAAACGTCATTATTGTCATCGTCTTCGTCTTCGTCTTCGTCTAATGATTCAACTGGACTCAACTGAACTGAACTGAACTCAACTAAACTGAACTGTTTCGTAGGAGCGTTCATCTGCGTTCAGCTGAAGTATCTGAGGCATCAGAAAACAAAAAAAACAAAAAAAGAAGTCCTAAACAACAAATAAAGATACGTAGACTGAATGATGTCCTTGCGCTTCAATAAATTATTAAACGTGAGTCGTATGAAAAGTTGTTGTGCTCATAATATCAAATCGAACAGTTGAGCCTATAACTTTGATTAATTCTATGAAATCTTTCATTAAATCTTTCTAAATTTTGTATCTACGATATACTAACTAACTGCCTGACTAGCTTAAACGCACAATACTGAAAGCTTGTTTGAATACGTCTTACACACAGTCACTGCAGAAATTCCGGAGATGCAAAATCAATGTCATACTTGTTTGATCATCAACTACTCTCCTTTATGAGAAGATAAAACCCAACTTACACTTCTGGCTGTAATGAAATGCAACTCCATATCGAGCATCACAAGGAGACTCGAGAAGATTTGAGTTTTAAACTTTAAAGCCGAACGATGCCACCAGTAATGGACCCGTAAAACACTGACAAGAGTAGAACAAGTTATATTTACATAAGTATATGCTCCTAGGTGTATTTATGTTTTAATTGCGTTATTGACTTAAGTATTACCATGATTAAGTATTACCAATTACAACAACACCATTTACTAAGCTTATATCTAAAGATACTTAACGAAGAAGCTTAATTTAACTAAAGCATTTATAACGCAAATAGACCTGATTGTCTACAGAACAGCATCTTGCATGAATGTTTGTTTTTTCTTAAGCGTCTTTGAAGTAACTTGTTCCATATAGTTCCAGTGATTTGGAGTGAATAGTGCGTTATAATCTTTACTCAAATCTCAAGACTTTTCAAACTACACTCTAATGTGATTCAATTTCGTGCTACAATATTATTTGAAGCGTCCGTTCGTCAACCATCCATCCATCCATCCATCCATCCATCCATCCATCCATCCAACCATCCATCCAACCATCCATCCAACCATCCATCCATATAAGTGTGTATGTATATCTATCTATTCATCCGTGCAACCAAATACTATGTATGTCCTTTGCTTCACTTGGTGCTCCTGCTCCAGCCGCTGTTGCTCTTGTTTTGTCTGTTTATCTAACGCGTATCAAATGTTACACTTATGATGTTGTTATTATATCAATATTAATTTCACATCTAATTCAGTTGACTGCACAGGCAGGAGCTGAGCCCGGCTAATTGGCAGTAGACGACGATATGAACGACGGCGTAGGCGCCAGCAAAATTGGGCACAGACGCTCCGGGGCTGCTTTTGTTGTTACAGAAAATCCAAAACAAATTCGCCTTTTGAATGCTTTGTGCTACATGTAGCTGGGATATATTTACATACCTACTATGTTAGTTGATCTTCCATATTTCATTGCTCTGAGTGGTTTCAGTGAATTTGATTTGTGATACATTGACAATAGCAAACGCAGAGTTGCTTTGAGCGGTAGTGTTCATTCTTTCATGACAGGAATTCACAAAAAAGAAATATTAATAAAAACAAACAATAAATGTGTTCATAAATATATGTTTTTTTTTTTTTCTTTATTTTTACAAATGTCATCACACTGTCGCATCATCATCATCATCATCATCATCATCATCAGCATCAGCATCGTTTTGCTTCTTTCAGTTTTCTCTGGAAGACGCAATGTTTTTTTAATGCACTTCACTTAAACTTCGAAAATATAAAAATGGGTATTACATTTTTATCGCAAAGTTTGCAAAAACAGTCGCTTTATGCATCAACTAGGAGCAGTACTTTAAGCACTTAAATAAATATTTAGACGTACATATAAAACAAATAAGAGTTATACAAATTAAGAATTTAAATTTAGTTATTTAATGGAACAAATCTTACCATTTGATAACAAAATTTGTAAGGAACGATTTTGGGCATTGGACAAACGAAAAGTGACATACGAGACATACGAGTGACATTAGAGATGGCAATGAGAAAATCACAGTGCACTCTCGATATCTGTAATGTTTCATCTTGAGCTTTGTTCAATAGCCCGTTTACATACAATGCACTAGAAAGGAACTAGTAAAAAGCCATAGTGGCCGGTCACAAGTGGGCTACAATCCATAGATAAGCATTTCAGTAGAGTTTGAATTATTATATTGAGTCACAATGTCGGCCACTATCATTGTGGCTAGATTTTTTACATGATTGCATTGCGAAATTTGTGAAACTGCTTGGCAGCATTGGCAATTTTATGGAAAGTTTTAGTTTACAACATAGCAATTTCCATAAATATTAAGCACAATTTTCAATATTTTAAGGAAAAAGTTTGATAGCTAAACAAAATCAGCTGTTCAGTAGTTCCATTTGTCTTGCGACTTCAATGTGCTTGTGACTTCAATGTAAACACTTGTTAACAATTGCTGGTTCTCTTCGCTAGTTCGCTTCTAATTTTCTGTATGTAAACGGTCTTTAAGATTATATATGGTGTTTTCTTTAAATGAGCAGAGCTTTGAATTGAATTAAAATACTGACACTACATAATTTCCAATTGAAAATTGGTGTTTAAATATAATTTTAGGCATGTGACTTAAATGTGACGGATTCTGGATTTGCAATTTTCGACCACTTTTTATTTTAAGTTAACGTTTTGGTGCGAAAACGATCCTTTTTTAAGCGAATTAGTCGCTCGGTTGTACGATAATTTCGACCGTAAAATATACGTAGAGCACGTTAAAATGCCCGAAGTGAACCATGTTTTTCAAAAAAAAAAAAAAAAATTGCAAGTTTTGCTCTGACGTTAGTCAATTCATGATAAAATAGCGAACCAAACTGAGCATATATGAGAATTGGATAACTAGATCTCACCAAATTTGAAAATGGAAACTCAAAATAAAAAAAAATTTCCTATATTAAAACTGAGGTTAAAAAGCAACTGCTGTCTTTTGAATTGAAACGGAAGTTCTGTGCGAAATTTAAAGTTCTGGAGGAAAAATACCTTCTCGCTGTTTTCAACTTGCGTCAGAATATTCAATTATTTTTCTACTGGCATACCAAATAAGAATGTTGGAAGAAAAAAAAAATGAATTAAAAAAGCTTCATTTTAAAGCTACAATGCTGCTATTATGTATGGAATATGACTTCATTCAAATGAACGTCTCGGCTCCATTTGCAGTGTTGCATTTGTAGGGGGTCCAATTTTGGAAGACTTGATGCATCGTTTGAAGTGTTATGCCGGCAATGGCTTCTACAATATTGGTCTCGAGCTAGTCCAAAGTGGCTGGCTTGTTGACATAAACCAAGAACAAGGATATAGTCCCAGAGAAAATAATCGAGAGACATTAAATTGAAAAAACATTTTCAGCGACCTTGTTCACAATCAAATTCACGGTGCACAGTTTCAACTGAGTCGGAATTTCGATAACATTTTTCAATTATTACTAAACTTTCAGGAAACGTGAAACAAAGCACGATGCAATGGCAGACTATGCTGTATGTTTTGATAGTAGTTGGATGTAAAAAATTTCAC
This sequence comes from Leucophenga montana, assembly GCA_035044765.1. Taxonomy (NCBI): domain Eukaryota; kingdom Metazoa; phylum Arthropoda; class Insecta; order Diptera; family Drosophilidae; genus Leucophenga; species Leucophenga montana. The sequence goes on along the minus strand of JAWNNQ010001279.1, from coordinate 709,872 downwards.
TGAAAGTTGCAGAAATATCGCTTTTAAACATATATCAAAATTAGTTATATAACCCTTTAGTTAGATCTGAACAGGCGTTTTAGTTGCGCTTAATAGGGCTTGTCAGTTCTATCTATACATTTAAACAGAACTACGTTTGTTCATGTGTTTCTGAAGCTCTTAAAGCGGCTTGATGCTTTTCCTGTTGCTGCAGACTGAGTTGAGTATCGATGGGAGTCGCTAATCCAATATTAATTTATTTTTCTTCGCTGTTACGCTGTAGTACACATGAAACTATTTATAGGACAAAAAGAGGCCTACGTTACATCTCGGTGCTTCCATAAAAGTTCCATTAAACTTCAAAGGTCGTCTGTAATTCAAATCCATTATTGTGAATCATCAAATGCTGAGAGAATACTCCCACTTATTATGCAAAGTAAGTTTGTAAAGTAGTTTTGATACTCTTAATGACCTATTATGGAAGTTTGTTTAGCGTGACTACGTAATACTCTAAGATAAATATAATATGTTAACATCATCGGATTTCTAAAGAGCTATAAATAAAAATCTATAGTTAAATACAATAAAAGTTAATGAATTATTTCAAAAGTTGTTGAGTCAATTTTTGCTCTTAAAAGCAGCACTAATTAAATTGAAATATGTAGTATAACTAATTAAACAACTGAAGATGTATCTATATATATTTTAATAGGCAGGCCAATTTATTGTGTCGGCTGATATGCTCACAGTACGCAACCGATTTTGACAGAAAATATACATATCATTATACAGATATGCACAATATATATTTTATCAGCATTTGTTTAATATTATGGGCATTATAGGTTCAAGCAATCGTCACTAACACAACGAAACAAACACACACACGTACACACACACACACACACAAATATTAAAAATGTAGTATGCGAGCAGGTAACAGTAAGAAGTGGAAAAGATACTGCCAACTCAAAAGCGATAGGCGCTTATGTGTTTTACTTTGTATGCGTTTTGCTATTTTTTTGGTAACTATCTCTCTATCTGTAGTTGTGTTTATGATTGGTGCGCGGTCAAATATCAATGACAACACACACAAATGCATAAACACTATAATATACAATTCAATTCAATTCATTTACTTCACTCCAGATATCATTACAATGTAGTGTAAATAGTAAATTAGTTAAATGTTAAGAGTATAGGCTAATTACTGTGAACGTTTTCTACTTAGATATTATTACAGACGAATGACGTATGATAATTTTAATAATTGTTACTTTTGGGGTGAAAATGTTGGAAAAAAAACCTCTTGAAAACTTAAAGATTAACTTACTGCTAGGTGACTAAGCCAGATCATTTATGTATATGAGGATATATTGATTCGTGACATTTGCAAGAAAAATTTTGCGATAATCGCGATAAGCTAGCAACTACCATTTCAATGTTGGCTCGATAATGAAGCTCAACCGTAGAGTGATGCCAGGGGCGATTGTGGATAAAGTTTCAAGATTTTGTTTTGCCGGATTTGCAGCTGGTTTATGTGACATTTGGCTATATCTGATCATACTGGTGCGCTGTAAAACGTTACCGATTGGTAAATAGACCTCAACAGAAACATTTCGTTGTCTAAATTTAACCCCAAGTTTCTGTTTATAAAAGTGTAAAAAGTGCGAACCACAGCTTTTAGTTTTTTGTTTATGTCGTTTATATGATCCTTAAATTTAAGTCTCTTGTCCAGAGTGATGCCCAGGTATTTGACATTCGGTTTTGCACTTTACATTTATCGGCTGCAGTGGGATAATGCTGGGAAGTCGGCTATATATATGTATATATTATACAGTATACTCGAAAGGCAGGAGCCTTGCGGGCAAACCTGCTGGGATATTTACTGTCGTTGACGTTGCTTTTTCTAAGCGGACGACAAAGAATTGGTTTTCTAGAAAACTTTGAATTATCTTTATGACCGCTGGAGGAAAATTAAACAAAATTAAACAACAATTAAGAAACCGTACTCCTTTCGGAGCGAGTGCTTTTGGACATAGATTATGAATTCTGTCGATCCCAGGAGACTTCGTCTTCGTCTTCGTCTTCTTCTTCTTTAGCTTTTTAAGTATCTCTTTTATGACGTTAGTACTAACAAGGTAGTCATTTTGGGGGCTAACTGAAGCTTCCGCTAACGTACGTATTGAGGCTTCAACGGCAGCTTTAGTTGTTGAGTCACTGAGGTCTGCTACTAAGCTATGGATTAAACTGAAATATTGAGCGAGTGCCTCGCCTTCTCTTAGTCAGTAGCATAACGATTGTTTTTGGATATTAAAAGTTGGTATTTTCCTATGCTTCTTACTGATAATTTTGGAAATTTTCCAAAAGGAGGAAGAACCTTTTTTTAAGGATAAAAGAACGATATCCCAGGACTTATTACGAAAGTCTAGCATCGCTTTGGTTATTTCGCCACTTGAGGATAATAAGGTCAGCCTGGTGTCTATACCTTAGCCAGTTGCGCCGTCGTATATTTTTACTTCTAATTAAGTTTAGGATGTACTGTTGCAGCGACTTTGGCGTGAATTCAATTCGTTTTTTAGGGATACTAAAATTTTTGGCTCCACGGAAAACCTCACTAAAGATATTTCAAATCATATCGTCAATATCGTCTGGATGGCATACAGAGTTGGGATCTATTTGAGGAAGCAATTCGTTAAAAAAAAAAAACGGGAGAATTTTACCCAATTTGCTCTTTGCATATCGAAGCGAACAAAAGTGTCAGTGCCAAAATTAAACTAGATTGCGATCGATTGAGTATGTGAAGGGCATTAAAGATACGCATAAACCGAATTTAATGTTTCCCGCCGGTTCTTCTTGCTACTTGGGTTCTTATGCTGCGCGATTTCACTGAAATGTTAAGAAGAAAAAAAAAAAAACAGAGAACAGAGAACAAACTCTTGAATCTTTTTCACTTTTCGTTGGTGTGTTTTTTTGTTGTTATTTTTATTTATTGTATTTAATTTCTTTTTTTTATTTTTATTTTTATTTTTATTTTCGTAGACTTGGTCAATGATTTTATTGTGGCGCGTTGCAACTTTGAATGAAGATGGTATGGGATGGTATAGGATAGGATGCTGTTATTATTGTTGTTGTTGTTGTTGTTGTTTTTGTTGTTGTTGTTGTTGGTGAAGCGCGGTGAGCACCTGCAGCGCAAGTGACACGACACAAAAGCTCGCCACGTTGAATGCAGTACAACTTCAGAAGCAAATGCAGCGCCAAAAGAGCAATTATTGTATACATATATTCGTACATACACGTACTACGCTATACGATATACTCGTACTATCGATGTGTGTTTATGCATTGTATTGTATTTCGAGGTGCTGCTTATTGCAAGTAATTTTCCCTAATTACGCCGCAATGAGGCAGCAAAAGCCGCATGCGGTAAATGACGGATGGTCGCATGGATGGACAGACGGACGAACCGTAGAATATTGCCACCGAATGCGCTGCAGCGGATGCAGTACAATGCAGTAAAGCAGCATCAGCCGCAGTGTGGCATAAAAAAAAAAAAAAAACAGAAAAAAATTAATAAAAATAAATAAAATTAAGCCGAACAGGCGACGTTTTTTGCGCGTGATTTGCAATTTACGCCGTTGAATAAATAAATTCTCGAGACGTTTATTTTTGCCGGAAGGATGGAATGCAGTCGAGATATCTGTACTTGATTACTTAGCTTTACACATCACTGTTGTTTGGTCTTCAAGCAATGGTGGCTTTTTCTGAAATTGTACAATATGATAAAGTGTAGTTGGAAAAACAAGTATCGTAGTTAAATAGTTGCTTAGGAATTAACCGACATTCTATACAGATATTTCATATGCTATGGTCTAATCGAACTCTAACCAAATAAAGCGTTTCAAAGACATAATCAATAACCAGCACAATAGGTAAATTTGAAAATCCGAAACTTCATTAAACCACCTTTAAATTGTATATTATTCTATAACTAAACTAAGCTAAATTAAAACTGCAATAGTAATTCTCTGCGCTGAAGCGACTCTTAAAGGTATGTAACAGGACCCATAAATAATAAAATTCGACGCAATATATCTATGTCCGTCTGTCCGTGCATTTTTTATGTGTAGAAAGAGATGTCGGAGACTATAAAAGATAACTTGCATGTATAGATATGCCACACATACAATACGGCTATTTGAATCTTAAATGCATAATTTTTCAATAGATGACGATCTCTTGCGCAACTACAATGCACCATCTGCTGGCCGACAATTCACGACTGCAGCATACTTCTAATCTAAAAACAGCTGTTTTGCTTCGAAATATTCTCGGGCCTAACACGTAGCACTCTCGACGACAAACGCGATCTAAGACTTGTAAATTAATATTCTCCATTGGCAGTTTGACCTTCTGGAACAAATTTCTTGTGTGCAATACCCTTGTAATCATAGAAAGCTAGCAACATTGTCTTCTAGACTTCTGACTTCTTGACTTTTGAAAACGTCATTTTTTTATGTTTAGGCTCGTCTTTTGACTTCCATTCTGCAGATTATCGCTAAGTTTCAGGAGCATATTTAAAACACCATGTTCCATCATCAGCTATGCTCGAATCAAGAAAATCTGTATCGTTTTCAGCTGGTTGAAATGATGTCTTTGCAATGCTCTAAACGAGCAATATTTTGATCATCATTTAACTGATGTGCAACCAAACGTGCATACACCTTTCTTTTACTCAAATCTTCAGTTAATATTTTGTAGATTGTACTACAGTAAGATGCTTTCGAAAGAAGAAAAATTAACCTTTCTAAAGCTACAAATATTTAATAGATGGCGCTACGTGTTCTATGATTTAAATTAAAAGTTCGGTTAGTTTTAGATCCACCTTGTATTTGTTTTGTCTTGATTTTATGTTTACAATTTTAAACTTTTATTATTATTTTATTATACCTCTTTGGAACGTGCATGCTAAATTTCAACACAATTCGATATGTTGAAGTGGCTCAAAACTAAGTTCCAGTTAAATAAACGCTTTTGAAAATATAAAACGTAAAAAAAGGAAACCATATAAAATTGTGTTTGAAATTTGATTATATTTTGTACAGTTGTTATATTCTTGTTTTACCTTTAAAATTATTAACGAAATTCGACTAATTTAAAACTATGCGGGTTATAGGTAAGAAACTAATGAAACTACCCTTTTTCGGAAATTATTACTTAAACCGCATTTATTTCTGAACAGAGTGAACTATTCTTACTTTCTATGCTTAAAACGTGAGCTAATTTTTAAACTAAAGCACACAATTGGAAGGGGATATACCTATACGAATATCTTACTTTAAATTTCTGAGTCATACATTTTATTAAGCCAATTATATTTTGGAAAAATGCTGTGTTCCAAAATATTATAATTTCCTAGAACGAAACATTCAGGATTTAAAGACAGGCAGATGACAGAAGACTGACGGATGGATAGTCTCAGCTAAGTCACGTCGTTCTTTTGAATTAAACACGTAGATATCTACTTTTATTTAATTTAAGTGTTCTTCGTTAACACTGTGCAAAACGGTCAAGCTTTCACAATCAAATGGATTATATAGAGAAAATCCGGGGACTGGGATTGAATTGGGATCAGAATTGATGCATTAAAATGAATTAAAAACAAGAAAAAAACGTCAACTTCGGTTGAACCGAAGCTCTAATACCATTCACTCGAAACTTTAAATAGTATTGTACTACATAAAAGTGGGTGTTTAAATAGGGACTACACGCTCACTAGTAAATGTGTATGAAGCGTTGTAGTAGATGTGTAAGATGCCGCCATATCGAATTTCAAGTTGATATTGACGTTTTCCATACAAATCCATAAAAGTGAACTGTGGTTTTATATGGGACTACCACAAAAAGTGGGCGGGACACGCCAATTTGTATATGTATATGAAGCGGTTGTCCATTAAAATCCACAAAATCAAATTTCAAGCTAATATTGATCTGAATGAAGGATTTTTTCATAAAAAACACAAAATTGCACGGTGGGTTTGTATGGGGGCTACCTCGAAAAGTGGGCGGGCCATGTCCAATTGTCTATGTATGTTAAGCGGCTGTCTCTTAAAAGGTACTATATCGCATTTCAACCTAATATTGACTTTTATAAAAAAGTTTTTCTTACTAAAATTCAGAAGTGGACCATAGGTTTGTATGGGAGCTACCCCAAATAGTGGGTGTGGTAGGTCAATCTTGATACTCTATTAAAGAAACATAAAAATAAGTATATGTGCGAAATTTCAACTGGATAACATAAAAATTGATCCCCAACAAATGCGCAACCACATACAGACGGACAGACGGACATGGCTAGATCGATTCGTCTCGTCGAGCTGATCAAGAATATATATACTTTATGGGGTCTACGATGGCTCCTTTAATGCGTTACAAACTTTCAGACAAACTGATAATACCATTTCACACTATGTGTGAATGGTATAAAAAGAGAAGAACCTTTTATATTTGGTATTACGTTTTAACTCAACTCCATCTCCAGCTTATGTTTTGGTCCTTAACGTTCTCATGCGCATTCTGATTATCATTTGTAGAAGTGAATGGTATAAAATGTCATTGGATCAGTTGATGTTTAAATTTGGCGTGCATAACTTCCTAGCTTCTTTAGACCATGATAACTTATAGTTTTAAACTATTTGTATGTAGACTTTTTTATGGTCAACTTATATATTACCACTGGCATACGTGCGCTTAAATTTTTATGCTTACTTAGTGTAAAATTTCTATAAAAAATATACAACAACAAAAAAAAATGAATTGCAAAAGAATTTAATAACCGAAGCATCGATGTTTCTGACGTTTCATCATCATCATCATCATCATCATTCTCATTCTCAGTTTCAACGTCAACATCAATGACGCTTTTTCTTCAGCAACTTCTTTTATGTTGTCGCCGTTTAAGTCGTCAGCATATACAATACTCTACACTTGACCCCATGTATTTCTAGATGCATTTATGCATTACAAAATCATTTTTATAGAAACGTGGAGCAGTGTAGATCGACTACGGAGACAAACCGACATAGAGATGAAGAACAAGCAAAACAAAAAGACTTCAATAGCAATCAAACAGGATCAGCAAAGATTTTGAGTTCGTAAACTTGTCCAACAGGTCCTGGCGCTTCAAAATGCTTAAAAGCGGGCAGCTCCTTGTTGAACTGGCTCTTGGTTTTGTAGCTGTATTTGCTTGTGATGTTTTGCTAAAGCAAATGGCATAAATTACAATTGCCCTGGGATTGCACAGGGATATGATATAATACCATGCAGATACTTTATAACACATGCAGTCCTATCTATGCTGATCAATGCAGAAGCACAAACTTCGCAAAAATTTTATTATACCCTATTTTTTCAGTACATGTGAAGTGCAACGGCAACAATTTTAGAGCCAAAAAGAAAAATAAATAAAAAAAAAAAGGGAAGATAATAATCGTGTCCTTTTTTCTAAAGGAGTTTGTCATAAATTTGTACAATATTCGTTTTTAATTTTGTTATTTTTTCTCTTCCCTTATTCTTTTTTTTTTTGTTTTTTTTTTTGTTTTGTTCAGCACAATTTCAAAAATGATGTGCTGTCAAAATGCGTCAAGGTGAACTGGTGATGTTTGCTTAACTGGAACTCGGGAACATTTTTCGTTATCTTTTTATATATGCATATTGTAGTATACAGTACTGTACTGGATACAGGCTCTTTCGACTTTTCGACGATGACTTTCACTGCAATGCAATGCATAAGTATTTAAATTTTGCAGCAGTGTAAATGAGAAGGGCTAGGCATTGGATCGATGTTTTGTGTGTGGTAGTAATCAGAACTGTGCGGAGCCAGCGAAGCTGCCATGGATAATGTAGAAGGAAACGATTGCTGTTGTTGTTCCAGCCGCAGTTCAAGCTCGAACTCATACGAAATGAGAGCTGCTGCAGCGGATTAAAGTATCAAGTTGAAATTTAAAACCACTTTGATGACCACAAAAGGAACAAACTAGCGAACGAAACAACCGAAACAACCGAACCAACCGAACCAACCGAACCAACCCAGTGAACGTACGGACAAGTAAGGGCGTTGGAGAATATAAAGATGAACAAAAAACAAAGCAAAAAAATTCATGCTGTAAAAAATACAAACAGCAGAAAATAAAATTATAAATGCAAGCAAAGCAGAAAGGATAATATTGCAGTTGGATTTTTTTTTTCTTCCTGTACAATCTTTTGCTGTTGTTATTCTTTCTGCTTTGCTTTTTCTATACCCTTCAATCAGTGTCTTAAATATATATGTAAATACTTTTTACATTGTAGTAAAGTTTGTAACGTTACACATTTAGTTTGGGAGTTTATAGTATTTATCAAGTAATTTAGTGACGAAGAAGTTTTCCATATATATAAATAAATATTATACAGAGTGTGTTTTTCCTATGAAGCATGTTATATGTAGATGCTTCATGTTTAATATGAGAGCTACAAGTACTTAAATACTTATGTATGTGGCACTACAACCGTTTATCGTTTATCGGTCATGGCCGCACGTAGGAAGGCGCACCAGCCGCTCTTGTCTAGTCCACGCTGGTGCCAGTTGCTATTAATATGAAGTTTGTAAAGGTCTTCCCAAACTTGCTCCTTCCAGCAAATACGTACGCACCACTTCAGTTTATGTTCACCATGTTAAGCTTCGGTGCAGGAACACTGATGTTCATCTGTATAGTTTCATTAGATTAGTGCAGCCGCTGGTATTTTATGCGTTGGACTATGTCAACATAATAATATAGCTCATGGTTCTTATGAATTCGAAACTCGTCGCCAACTCTAATAGATCGCAAAATTATATGAAAAATTTTTCGCTTGAATACACCCTAAGACGCTGCATCCATTGTTAACAGGGTCTACGCTTCTGCGCGATACTGCAAGATCAGGATTAACTACGTCTCATAGATTATTTCCTTCGTGCTTCGCGGGAAGGCTCTACATCGAACTTGCCTGCTGAGCGTGATTATATGCCTGATTCCAGACTGTCATGGCTGTTGCTGGTTATCTCTGTTCACAGGCACTCAAAGTTTTCTTCGACACTGAAGTTGACATTGTGCATGCTCAGACCGGTCCAAAACGCTACGATGGTCTGTGAGTGCACACCAAGTACTTCGTCTTGTTGTCGTTTAGCGTTTAGCCCAAAAAGACGCAACTGTTTCTCAATTTCCGAGAAAGTTCTGTCGTAAGCGTATCCGAGTAGCATCACTTTCTTATGGAAGATAATGCCCGACCGTTCTACGTACCTTATCAGGAGATTAAAAAAGTCGCATAATAAAGCATCATAAGTCGCATAATAAAGCGTTTCGACAAAAATGTGGTATGTGTCTTGGTTTTAGTCACGGATCTTCTCCAGGTTTTTTCGTAAAGTGTTGGAAGCCACACTCTTACTGTCCTATCAGCCGTTTACACAGTACGTGGAACCTAACTTTGTATTCGATTTATAGGAGACTTATTCTACGGTAGTTCGAGCAGGCCATCTTTTTGAATGATTAACAGAAAATACTGAGTTTTCAATAGTTAGGCATGAATTCATTGAACCATATTCTTGCATAAAAGTTGTTGCAACTCTTCGCCACCGTTCTGGATTAATCGAGCTGACAGCTCATCGGATTTCTTCAGCTTTTTAAATACTGAGTCGACCACGTTACAGTTCGGTAAATTTTTCAGGTTTGCAATATATGAGACGATTATAGGTGATGAAGACAAGTGTAAAAAGTTGTAATTTTCATACGATAATACGTGACAGCTGGGAATCTTTAAAGACTCTTTATATCTTAGGGCAACATATTTTGTTTTGCAGTTTATTTTTTAAATGTCCATGCGCTAAGATGATAAAGCAACATTGTGAATAGATCTATTGTGAATTTGGCTTTTTGTGTTAATTAGCCTATCGTAAATATGCTTAACTAGAAAACTTTGTGCAACACTGTTTGTTTTTTTTTTTGTCTTGTCTGCACTTTTGTCACTGTCACTTTTTTCAGTGCTTCGTCTTACGGCACACGTTGTAGATGTGCTCAAATTTTTTCGCTGCGAAAATTTTTTTAAGACTATAAATTCAAAAAAAAAAAAAAAAAAAACTTGAAAAAATGAATAATACCATGAATGCCTCCAATTCCGCCGGTATCATTTACACGCAGGCAGTTACCAACTCACAGCTAGTGGATCGTTCGGTGGAACTTACGGGACACGACCGTTGTCTCTACATTGGGGGCATGACCAGCGAAATACTCCCATTTGATCTATTCGCATATTTTAGTCGGTTTGGTGAAATTTTGAAAGTTTCCTTGAAAACCGATATAGATACGGGCTTACCACGGAAATACGCCTTCATACTTTACACGCTGTCGGACGCCGTCGATCGTGCTACAGCCGAATTTGAACATTTCATAAAAGGAAACAAGCTGCACACACGTAGGGCATTGACCCTTAGCAATCGCATCTATATTGGTAATCTACCATTGTGGTTAACTCAGGCCGATATAGTCACCTATTTCATAAAATATGGCGACATCACCGACTATTTGGTAAGCATTGAAGAAGCAGAGGTAGGAAAAATTATTTTCTGACTTTTTTTTTGTTGGTTTTTTTTTTTTTTTTTTTTTTTTTGACAGATGCCGAAGTATTCGAATAATAATCGTTTGCATGTAACCAACTATTGTTTTATCAGTTACCGTAATTATTTATCTGTCATTGCTGTTCTCAATCAGAGCAACCATATAATTCAAGGTAATCTGGTGAGTGTGAAACATGCTAAGCCACGTTCACAGATGCGTGATAGGTATTTAAGCATTAACAGTTACAATGCCAATGGATCGACTAATGACGTTACGGGAAACAACGCCAATACCATGGGCTACGCAGCACCAGCAAACAATGCACAGTATAACGGTTATGGAAACGGTACTGTTTTACCAACTTATCAAAATTACAACAACTATGGCTATGGCTATGGCTTTGGCTATGGTTATGGCTATGGCTATGGCTATGGCTATGCCGCATACCCTGGGGCTTATGGTGTGCCGATGAATTTTGTTGATTTTGCTCCACAAAATGGTGTATCAAGCTTTGACTACAGCGCTAGCGGAATGCAGTATATGTCATCCAACAACCAGACGGTTTCAAGCAACTGGATGTCAGCTATGGATTATAATTATACTGTCAATGGTGTGGCTTTATCTAACGAAATGGAGCAGTATGTAGGACCATCGAATATGTATACAAGCAACTATTCGTACAACACTGGAAATGAGACTTATGCTCATGATGCTGACGGTGATATAGGTGATCAACAGATACCAGAAGGTAATACAAATCTTTGGACACCACTGTTCGGTTCCGAAGTTGGCGTCAATGAGAACGTAGGTGATTCGTACATTCCGGAGCACACATACGATAATTGCATTTCTACGTTTGAAGATGCTTAGAGCGAAAATGAAAGTCAAATCAAAGCGTACCTGATGAACTTCAAAGAAACAATAAACAACAATAAAGGAAAACAACTACAAACAATATTTTGAAACAAAAAAAAAAAGAATACTGATAACTATAACTATATGATAGGCAATAATACTATAAATTGCTCATTAATCATTCTAATAATCAAACAATCTGAAACTTTAATCTATTGCTCGCACTATGAGATCAAGATCAATGACATATGACATATGAATTTAAGGGAACTTGCAAGGAAGTTTCATGCACAGCGTTGGATGCACTGTTAATGGAAACTCACCACACAATATTATTGATGACATAAACAATGGATCTTTCGATGTTCCATACGAATATTTATGTTGTTATAAATTATGAATACTGTTTGTACAAGAATATACAATATTTGTTTTTGGAACAATAATAATAAATTAAACTTCTAAAAAACAAAAACAAAACAAGAAAAAACGTTAACTTCGATTGAATTGAAGCTCTAATACCATTCATATGAAATTTGTAATCGTATTGTAAAACATAAAGGAGTGGGTTTATATAGGGACTCACCCAAAAATTGTGCGGTACACGTACACTAGTAGATGTGTATCGAATTTCAAGTTGATATTGACGTTTTCCATATAAATGCATAAAGGTGAGCTGTGGGTTTGTATGGGACTACCTACAAAAGTGGGCGGAGGATACGCCCATTTGTATATATATGTGAAACAGTTTTCCACTAAAATTCACCAAACCGAATTTCAAGCTAATATTTATTTAAATAAAGAATTTTTTCATAAAAAATACAAAAGTGGGTGCTGGCTTTGTATGGGGGCTACCCCAAAAAGTGGGCGGGTCTCACCCTTTAATGTATATGTTAAGCATTTGTCCATTAAAATTTATCATATTAATTATTATGTCAATATTGACTACAATAAAAAAGTTTTTCATACAAAAAGTCAAAAGTGGGCGGTGGGTTTGCATGGGGGCTAACCCAAAAAGTGGGCGTGGCGGGTCAATCTTGATACTCTATTGAACTGCAATGAAAAGAAGTGTATGTGCAAAATTTCAAGTGCATACCATAAAAATTGGGAAACGTATTTTCGATAATTTTTTAAAGCTAGATCCATTATTCTATCTCCAACTTCAGTTCGAAACCTCCAGTCTGATTACGACTTATGTCAAAGTAAAAACAATAAAAATAATAAACAGCATTTTACTTTTAAAATATCGGTTGTGCTGATATATTTAAAAACTTTCCTAAGCTCAATGCTAAGATCGTTGAAAGTTTTTGCTACCGAAAAAACTTCATATAAAGAAACGCTGTCAAAATTTTCCGCACGCACTATATTTCATCGAGTACACAGATAACAAAAATGTTTGCTACCGAAAATACTTCATATACTCAAAAAACAGTTGACAGAGTGTGACCATTTGCATGTCCGTAAAAAAAAAACCAAAGAAAATCAATATGTGTCGATTTTCCACCAAATAAATATCTGATTTTAGTATTTCATGTTGATTTAAGAACGCTGTTCTTTTCTTTATTTGACATAGCAGTAATAATTTACAATTTCGGTAGCAACAATTTTCAACGATCTCAGTATTGAGCTTATAAAAAACAGGAAGTTTTAAATATTTCATTTTCGCTGCCCCAGAAACGATTATTTTGTTTAGTCACGTAACCTCTAAGATGGAAATGAGCCTCATCGCTCATGATAATTTTCGATGAAAAATCGTCCTCCTCTTCGTTGAGATTCAGGATGGCTTGAGCGTAGGTTAGACGCGTTTGGCGGTCAATAGCTAACAGCTGATGCACTGTCTGCACTTTGTAAGGGAATATTTTCAAATCTTTCACCAAAAATTCTGCGTAAGGATCGCCGGCGCCGGTGCCCAATTGCGTGGCACGTCGTCTGGTCGATATTCCGGCCTCCTCTTCGACATCTTGGGCAACAACAGCGATATTCTCAGCAGAACGGCTGCTCCGGGGCCACCCAGCCTTGGGAATATCTCGTTTTGTCCCAGTCTCTTCAAGGCGAGTGGCCATACGCCGCAGTGTTTGTCCAGTTGGTGTCGGACGGCCAGGAAATCTGCGACGAAATTCACGCGTTTCTTGCGGAGTAAACCGATTCATGGCTTGTCGATTTGTATTCTGCGTTTGTTTACTTCACAAATGTGAAAAACGAATTGACATTTGGTGCCATTTGCAAAAGTTATAGCGTTTTACAATAGGGTGATTACTTTTGCCCCACCCTGTGATTTTGTTTTATTTTTCTATTTTTGCAGTCATCTTCATCAACATCAACATCATCGCCAACGCCAACGTTGTTTTCATCGTCGACGCCGCTGCAGTTTCTTGCGGTTTATCATCATCCTTTGCATACGCAGCCTGTCATGGCATTCGATGTGTTCTCATCGGGTTCCTCTGCGCCATCTAAGCTACCGTAGTCACCTTCCTGCCACAGTTATCACTACTGCAATTTTTATGAAATTCAACGAGTCGTTATATGCCTCTTCAACCTCCACCTTCTTACTTCATACACTACGCTGTGCGCTCACCCATTTCAGCCCCATTGACTTACTCCAAGCATTTGGTTTTTTTAGATTACCTTGGCACTGCCCAAACCTTACATTGTATACGTAGTATATACATGTGCATTCCAGCGCTTCAGGTTAATTCCACTGCTGTCTATAAGCCGCCTTCGCCCTGCGTCCTATGTGATGACGAGCAGCACGGCGAATCTGTGTAGGATGGCTTCGGCATTTTTAATAAAAAATATTTGTAATAACTTTGCATTGCAAAAAACTCAAATCGAAATAGATTAGCGCATCCAGAGTTGCACTGGGTTACGTCGAAAGAGAGACAAAAAGTCTTTGAAAAATATTAATACAAAAAAAAATCACATTTAATGGAACTGATGTGGATACAATATTCGTATTAAGATTACGGACGTTATTAAATCGATACATTTCTATTTTAATTATTTAAATAGTATAAAGTTTAGTTGGATTTAGTAACTCAATTGTGAAATTATTAAATTATATCGTGCAACATTACATCTGTGCATAAATGCAAAGGAAAATGTTGCACAACCAACCACAATTTCCACTAAAAAATCTTGCACTACTTTGCTCGATCAGGACCACTGACCAATAATTTCTTTACATCAGTGCAAAAACAGTGGTTTATTTCACTGGAGTGGAAAATTAATGTTTCTTTCTGAAATTGTCTTAGGTTTTTTGTATAGAATCCTCTCTAGAAAATGACATCAACACACAACACTTTCAGCATACCATTGCGGTATGTACAGGTATATTTTAGAGGTCTCTGTGATGCTCTTCCTCAAAAATTTTTCAATATGTATGTGGAAAATATAAAAATATAAGCAAAAGTTCATGGAACATTTTTAAATTTTATTAAGGGAAAAAAGTTTTGTAACTGCTTTTCTAAAATATTGCAAGCAGATCGTTGTACATTTTTATATATTTGAGGAAACAGTTGAGCAGGTAAAACCACTTTAGGCTTTTAAAGGCTTTTCGTCAGTTGATAGTTTCAGTGACAACAGTTGTTCCAAGGTCTGCTTAGCTGCATATGGCAACATTACTTGGAAAACGTTGATACGTTTCTGGCATTTACTGCAGTGGTAGCGATACTTCTGGACCCAATCAATGCCTTTGAGACCGCAAGCGTAACACAAGTGAAAGATATACGGAACGGAAATATTTAGTCGAGACTGTTCGGTATGTGAATTGAGTATGATATCATAGTAGAGTGGCAATATAGTCAGTGGGCGTAAGAGCATCATATTGGATATATTAAAGCGCACGTTTCTCATGTGTTCGATCATGCGTTTCAGAAGTTGATAGTTCTTTGGATCGTTGCGAAATTGCTGAGCCACCAACTCACGTCCGGCGCCGGAGCACATATTAATATTCATGCCGCGTGCGTAAAAAGCGTATTCCTGCATTAACATGTGCTGCTCCTTGACGTCCAACTTACGCGACAAACTCTTAAACGAATAGACAACTGGCAACATGGAATCCTTAATAGAGATGAGACCGCTTTCAGCAAGCTCCGTCTCATACATGCCATATTTTGACATTTCCAAAGTGCTTGAATTTTGTTTGTTGACCTTGAAGCAGGTTGCGTACAGCATACGAAATAAGTCCGGATTCTGATCCTCGAAAATCGGCTTTTTCTTATTTTGCTTATTTTGCTCGAGCTGCAACGCAAACAGGCGCGGCGTGAGCATCAGCAACTCTTCCTTCGGGGCAAGTTGTTCGCATATATTTGCTTTATAGTGAAGCACCTTGGCATTATAATCGCCTATAAAGAAATAAAATAAAATAAACATTAATTTTAGTACAATTAAATACTTCAATCAGTGTTTCTTATATAAATATGCTGAAACTGTCAGTGTGGAATGCTAATATAGTGCCCATTTATACAAATGTTAAGCAGACAATGCCTAATGCCTCTATTAGTGCTTTTCAAGTTAATATTGAATGTAATAAAAACGTATCCTGCAGTAAAACCCAAAAAAATAGTTTTATAGTTAACCTTAAAGAAGCGTGCCATTTCGATTTGTGCATCTTAAATAAATGCTGGCCCCAAAGAGCTTCCCTATTGAGTTTCAGTAAGAATAGATGTAAGCTGCAGCGCAGTTGCTTTATTTCGACACAAACACACACACATACACACACCCAGGCAGCCAGATGGAGAGACAGATGGATATTGCTAGATACGCACGTCTTTATAAAAAAAAGCTGAACATACTTCATACTTCTCTGATGCAAGATTTTGTGTATTTTAAACTTGGTATTTATTCACACTAACTGTGATAAATACTAATATATACTAGCTCCAACTATTGCTTGAAATTGAAACACTTACGCCGTGCGAAAATTTTTTGTTGCGCGCACTTTACAAACAACATGAAAAAATATTTGCGAATTATAAGCGTTATTAAGTTTTAAGATGCCGCAAATGCAACTTGCACACCTACTCATTAATCCCCGCAACACTATGTAAATCTATTTTTCTTCTTTTTGTTAAACACGTTAAAATGGTGCGACAAACACACATATTCACATGTACATACATATGTATATGCATACATATATATATATATATATGTAGATGTATAAGTATGTGTATTCGCATTTTCATTCTCCGGCCAACTGACTACGCAAAAAATGCTTACCAATATAGTTGTAAAAGTCTTCATCGTCTAATATTAGTGGATCGTTGTATAAATCACGTATAATTTTCTGCTTCTCTTGGTCCATGTTTAGTTAATTTTTGCTTTTTTGTATTATTTTTAAAAAATATTAGCGCAGGTCTTATACGTTAAATTTTTATAGAAACTGAGAGAACAAAATTAAAAATTCTACCTGCGCATAGAAACAGAATGACTACTGACTTTGAAATATCATTTGTCATTGGGTTGCAGTGTTGCAAAACTTTAAAAAGTATTTTGTGCAACACTGAAACTGTATAGCTTAAAGCCGTATTTCACTTGCTGCTAGCCTTAAGTAATATAGAGGGAGCTACGAGCACTACAAACTACAGAGTGGTGCAAAGAAGACATTGTGGTTTGAATTTGGAGAGACGTTATCTATCATGTTTAAATCGTTAAATTTCTCAATTTGTATATTAAACTTACAGAAAAAAAAAAAAAAAACGAAAGTTAAAACGATTTCAAACCAAACTTAATGCCTTTTTTGCGCCACCCTGTGTAAAATTATGAAGTAAAATTGTATTCGATTACAATTTGTGAAACAACTCCGTTGATTTGTAAAAAGTTTGTACAAACGAAGGCACACATTCCGAACGAAACTAATGTATACATTTATGTGATTTGCTGTTTTGTTATCGAATTTAGATATATCGGTTGTAAGCAAATAAAACTATATTCTAAAAAATACAATTTACTTGCTTACAAACGATACTTTTCGGTGTATTTTCACTCGCTTGCAAGTGATTGAATTTTATATTGTTACTATCAGGCATGTTCCTGTTCTCACTTTCGGAAAGATTTTGGGAAAGTGATTTGATTAGAATTCACTTGGCATTGAACAAGTGCAATTCATGTTAATCAAGGCAAGTGCATTCATCATCTCATACGTGGAAAATTGTTTCTCTTTTTTTTATCGAATTTACTTTCGTATAATTTTTCCGAGCGAATGTTAAAGGCTTCAATAATTAGGATTAAAATTAATTATTTTTAGCTTTGATATACTACTTACTTAAAAACTAAGTTCGAAATTCTTCTGACAGTGCAATTCGCTATGGCTGTAGGCTGTGAATGGCAAATTCAACTAGCGTTTTGCTTATTGGTTTAGTAAAATGCTGATTTATTTATAATTTCATTCATTTCGCGTCACAAACTTTTGCGTTTGTGTTTATAAAAGCAAGGCGGAATATTACATTGACACGTGGTTTACAAGTCATGTAATATTTTAGCTCAATCAAAAAAGTTAAAGTGTATAATTTTTGTTCGTACAACTTTCAGTATACAAATATTACACCGTCGTAGCGCTTCTTCTACGATGAAAGTCACAACCTCGCGGCGAAACTGTATTAACCCAAAAAGCTCTAAGTATCAATTTATATGACGGGACATAAAAAGACAACAAATAAGAGCTGACTTGTTGGAAATTTCCTAAGTAATCCTTAATTTTCTTTTATGTAATGCTATGCCCTAAAAACTACTCTAAAAATCTCTCTTTGCTTTTCCCATACAAAAAAAGTAATGGAAAAGTTTGCATTAATCTTCTGTGTAGAGTTCGATATTTAAAAGAAATACTCATAATTATGTAATTCGATTATTGCGAAGCGAGTTCACTTATATTTAATGCTTATTCGTTCATGCATCCTCATCCAACTTAAAATTTGTTTGTGAAAATCGTTAAGCCGAAACTTTTTTTACGTTTGCAGTTCACAGTGCTCGACAACACGGCCGTACATTAAATGTAAATTTCACTTGGGGAAAAAATAGCGAAAAATGTTAATTTTAAAAGATCTGCTCTGTGTGTGTATAAATTTAAATGAAATCCAATAAGAATGCAAAATATTATCCGAAGGACTGACCTGACTGTCTGTCTGACTGTCTGTCTGACTGTCTGACTGTCTGACTGTCTGACTGTATGTCGTTACGGCTTCGGAGTGTAATTTTTTCCGTTTAATTATTGGAAATCGGCTTGCAGGTAATCATCCTTAATGTTGGTGGTGACTTGGTATTGCACACCAGAAAGCGCGTTAAGCGTACACAAATTGCAACGATAAATGGAACAATATACTGCGAAGACGATATAAGTTTTACTTGCATACATTATGGATTGATCGGATAACGTGTTTACATTGAAACATTTCTGAAAGTTATAAAAGATGGAATGAAGGTGAAACAGGCGCAGAGTATAACTGCCTATACTTCCTCCTCTGATCGAACTGGTTAAATGAAAAATATTTTAATTAAAATAGGCGCGTGTATTGTTATTTGAGCGTAGCGTAATCCACAGAGCGCTCAACTTCGGTGTTTTGAGATTATTCAATTACTGTCAAGTATGACTAGTTATGTGCCTACAAATTTTAAAAATACTAAACTGAAATCGAAAGAAATTCACCTCGAATTCGAATTGAGCGCTGACAAAGTGACATAGAAATCTCTCCACAGAAGTTCGAAAGATTTCATTTTTCGGACTTACATTTTCGAATAAACTACGAACTGATGACCGTTCGAACTGATGACTGACTAAGCAGTGGTACTGAATCCAAAGGGTTGTTAGCACTCCAAAAAAAAAATATTATAAATTAAATATTCTGTTTTACAATTATCTGTGACTGTCAAATTTCACCTGTTTGCTTGTTTATAGTACACAAAAGTAATTATACTACATTAAAATGCCAATTGTCGGCTTATTTAGCATCTCTTTTTTCAAGAGTTGTACATATTGTACTCATGAGTAACAATTTGTAAATAAAACTGTTAGAGTGACTGTTTGGAATTCAATATTTATGCTATGCGCTTATCTGTGTTAGCATCTGGACTCTTTTACGAAAGTAGAAGAACAAAATGCTTCTTTCTGATATTTACTTAGATTGAACACCTGATCAATGCCGTATGACTGTATGATCTAATTAATTTTTGAAATGAGCGCTGCATGTGGCAATATTTGCCACCAAAAATAAAGCAAAAGAATTTTGTAAGTAAAACTTTTCCTGTTACGAAAGCTCAATGATTTCGACTATCGCTGAAGCTGTTCGATTGTATCTTGCATCGGCTCTAGCCAATCCTCTTCAGAAAAATAGCACTAAAAATCGATTTGATGGCACTTGAATTTTGAATGGAGAATTTTTTGCCTCTGAAGATTTAAAAAATATGTTATTCACCGCTCACTGTTCTTTTTGAACTGGTTGATACTATCACTCCGAATTGAAATAATCATGTGGCATATTTCGGTTGCTATACCAGCGATGGCAACTCGTATGTTGGCTTGAAGGTCATCACAAGTCTTAGAACAAGCAATTTAACGAAATACTAAAGGTAATGATGCAGTGGTGTTAAATCGCACGATCTGGTGTCCAGTTTTGAAGAGCAGTTTTGAAAATAAGTCAGTCACCGAACTTTTGGTGCATTAAATTAATTTTTACGCGAGCTATGTGGCAAGTTGGGCCGTTTTGTTGCACATAAAAATCGTTACCATCGATTTCATCAACTTCGCCGTAGATATAGTTCGATATAAGAGCGCGCTAACATTCAGAGTTCACCATCTCGTTCTCATTTTAAGAAATAATGTGCGATGCTGCTGCCGTAACGTAATTCATAACAAACTGTGATCCTTTGTGAATATTCAGGACTCCAATAAGGGCAGTTGTATTTACGAAGCTATTTAGCTAGTTATGCTCCTCATCGGAGAAAATGATACAATACTATTCTTTATTTTAAACGAACGTCATTTTGCCACTCACATGTGAACGATAATAAAGTTTCAAAAGCGGAATGGGGTAATGTTGAAAATGTTGGGCCTAATGGATAGTTCCTATAGCTACTTTTATTAATGATAAAGAAGAAATTTATTGGAAAACCAACAATTTCAAACTACCAATTTTTCTCTAGGAATATTATTCACATGCATAGCTACAATAATAAAAAAGATGTATGCATTTATTCAGCTTAACACCTTTGCACTATTGGACCTGCGCCATTACACAAGTTTGTGGTCACATTAACCATGCCGCACACTTTGCAAATTTAATCAAGTCAAGAAGTTGGTAACCGAAGACGATGACTATGACGTTGAAGCATATACTCGTACCTATATATACATAAGGACGAAGTATACCAATTCAAATGCATTTGAATGTCGCTGTTGGTGCATTTTGGAAACCATTTGAGGCTATCCGCAAGTGTATAGTGATGGAAACAGTAGCGGCAATTGTCACCGCTCGGTTAGTTGCTGCTGCCTGAGCAGTATGGTATGTGCACACTACAGTATAGAAGTCAACGTGGTCGCTGCCACTCATTGGCCTACTCGAAAGCCAACTTGCAAGGAGAAACGCTAGAATGAATCCTTGACGTTCTCTGCTCTCAGACATGTGGCAAAACTTGCAGGCATTTCAAGTCATCACAAGATTTGACACAGTTTTGGCTCCACTACACTCTACACTACATTACACTTTACCATGTGTCGCCCACTTTCAGCTGCATGAGATTTGCGGTTGATGCAGCGCACTTAGGATGCCGCCCTCTGGCGGCAATGTTGACGGCGAATGTGATGGCGTTGATGTTGACAACTGCAGCTGGAACATGGACGACGCTGTTGTCCTCGACACAGCCGCATTTGCAAACGTTCTGCTTTTCTAAACTAGGTATGTGTGTTTGTGTGTTTGTGTGTGTGTGTGTGTGTGTTTGTGTCTTTGTGTGTTACTGTCAAAGTCCGAGTTCATGTGGTGTGCAACGAATTTTGGCTAACTGCCTTGCGCTGTGCTTGTCCATTCATGCATTCATTTTATTTCAATACGTTCCAAATACGAATAAACTTTACTAAGAATATTGGCTGTTTTCCAAAATGCACTGCTACATACTTTGTATACCCTTTATCTATAGTGTTGTAGGGTGTATTAAGTTTTATGCAAATATATAAATGACATTAAATAATTGGTATAGCAGACTCCTTGTTGTAAATACATATATACTGAGCAGCAACACAAAAGTGGAGTCAACATAGCCTTCTTTCTGTCTGTTCATTCAGCAGTACCTCCACAGACATGAACTTCTAGATTTCGCAGACTGTGGAAAATAGTGCTACTAATTGCCGATATTTAGGAGCGTTATTATTGTTATTATAGTGTAGTTGGCACTGCAAGTGATCTAGGTCTATTGTGCCCTAATTGTAGTATATATGTACGTAATATCTATAAGATCTCATTAAGTTCCGCTTCCCTAATAAATGCCACAAATGTCTCTCTGGATTTAGTGTTTGCACATTCTTCTCAGAAAGCTGGTACTGCCCTACTGCTTGTTCTGCATATTTCAATACTATCTTGGACTAAATTGATATGGTGCTCTGATAGCCGCCTGAATGTCAGAGAATCTTGCAATATTTTTGTTACTTCAGTTTTGTTTTTATACCATTCACAAATAGTGTAAAATGGTATTATCAGTTTGTCTGAAAAATTTTAACGCCTTAAAGGAGGGATCTTAGACTCCATAAAGTATATACTATATTCTTGTTCAGCTCGACAAGACGAGCCATAACCGTCTGTCTATCTGTTTGTCTGGATGTTGTAGCGCATTTTTTGGGCACCAATTCTTAGGATATCCGGTTATAAGTTGGCACATAGCCTCCTTTTTTATTGCAGTTTAATAGAATATCAAAATTGACATGCCATGTCTCCTTTTAGGGTAGCCCTCATACAAACCACTCTCCCTCTCTTGACTTTTTGTATGAACATTTTTTTTATTGCTGTCAATATCACCTAAAAAATTGATATGGCGGCTTCTTATGAAGGGATGCTTCACAAATATATCATTGGGTGTGATTCCTCCACTTTTCGAGGTAGCGAGGTAGGTAGAAAACACACGCCCACTCTTGCCTCTTTGCATGGAAAACGTTTTTATTGCAGTCAATATCACCTTAAATATTGACATGGTGGCTTCTTATGGAAGTATGCTTCACTTAAATATCGACAGGTGTCACGCCCACTTTTAGGGGTAGCCTTCAAAGAAACACACCGCCCAATTTTTGAATTTTGCATCGAAACTTTCATATTACAGTAAATAGCAACATAAAATTTAATATAGTGATTTCTTATGGAGGAACACTTCACATATAGAGAAATATTTGTGATTTCTCCATTTTAGGAGCATCACCATGCAAACCCACCACCCACTTTTGGGATTTTTCATGAAAAACGCTATAGTTTCAGGCAAAGTCAATTTGACATTTGATCTTCATATGAACGGACACTTCGCATAAATATGAAGGGGCTTATCACGCCCACTTTGAGTAGGCTCTAACAAACTTACCTGTAACGTTTTTATCCTTTTTAAATTTTTTTTTTTTTTGATTAAACTTATAACTAAAGAACTATTTTGTTAGGAATAAAGGCGTGAACACGTTCAGCTAGTATGACCCGCAGGTTTTCAATCGGGCTAAGATCTGTGGAGCGCTCTGGTCAGTCTCTAGTTTCCACTGAACAAGCATTTGTGCGAATTCTTACGTCACTGTACATAAAAATGTAAGGTATTTCTCTATTTTCCTATAGAAATCCTACATGACTAT
This sequence comes from Leucophenga montana, assembly GCA_035044765.1. Taxonomy (NCBI): domain Eukaryota; kingdom Metazoa; phylum Arthropoda; class Insecta; order Diptera; family Drosophilidae; genus Leucophenga; species Leucophenga montana. The sequence goes on along the minus strand of JAWNNQ010001279.1, from coordinate 686,607 downwards.
GTTCCAGCACGCTCACATACTCCCGACTGTTTATTCTGGAACTAACGAATCGTATTGCAAGTGTGCCACATTTGGCAAATGCATCCCACCCCACAACCTTACTGAGCCCCCAAAAAAATTTCGTTTTGAGAAAATTAGTGGTTCCTCTCGCAAGTCCCGCCAGTAGCTTCGAAAACCAGCTGGGCCAGTTAAATTAGAAAAGAACGCTCCATACCAATTATTCAATTGGATGATCGGTAGCAGCGTTTACGATAGATTTGGTTGAATCGGTTAAAGAGGAGAATCGGTAAAGTTGAGTTTATTTATTTTAACCAATTAAAATTACGGTGTGAGATATGGCTTCTGTCCTTCGACTGTACCGAAGCGTGAGGCATGCCTATTTTGACATTATTTTGAAGATTAACCCAAAAGTTATATACGTGGGTGACATAAAAATCACTTTCACCTCAAAATCTTCAAACTCCATTCCACTAAACTCCATTAAACTAAATATTTTGAATGAAATTTGGAAGTTTGAGGGATTTCTGTGTCACACCCAATTTTCTTAACTAGGCTTAATTTTTAATCAAAATACTCTCGTCTACTTGATACAGGGTATCTCATAGTCGAGTCCTATTGCAACAGTCGCTCAAGACAAACATGCTATGTCTGAAGTCCTTCGTTGTCGCTCTATTGTCAACATCATCGTGTGTTCGTTTAGTTTGAGAAGGCGTCAAATTGTGAATGGGCAAAACTGACGCGGTATTTGAAAAGTTTTTAACGTAGTATCCAGCTTATCTTTTGTGGCGTGTGCTGCAATTCAAATTCGATTCGTTGACATTGCCCACACCCTTCCCTCTAAGAGAGAGAGAGAGAGAGAGAGAGAGAGAGAGAGAGAGAGAAAGAGATTCAGTTAAATCAAGTCAAGTTGACATGTCACGTCTTCGATTTGGTTTGGTTTGGTTTTTGTGTTCTGGTATTGTTGTGGTATTGTTGTGGTTCACTTGATATTCTCGGCCATTTCAATATACATATATTCATAGTACGAGTAGTGTAGCAGCATATTTTATTATTAGACAAGCGGTTAGTCTTGTCTTAAATACATACATATTTGCATAAGAGCAAAGTTTAAGAAAAGTTCACTTAATGCATACTTTTGGTTGGCTTCCTTAATGCGTAATCAATCTACATTTTTGCATTTGAATGGCATGCAATGAAATGGAATGGATTTCGGTCTATGTTCATTGTCGCCGTCAAGGAAAACGTTGCTCAAGGATCTCTTGACGGTGACGGTGACGGTGACGGTGACGACGATGACAATGCAACTTGAGCCTTCTTATATTCTTTGGCGCTGCTAAGATTTATTCCAAACAACAACAACAACAACAACAACAACAACAACAACAAAAACAACAAAAATTGCAAGCATTTCCGCAAAGTTTTACCACACAGTATACGCCTCCGCCCACTCATTCATTGCCCCTATCTATGTACATATGGTGTGTTGCTTGCTGCATTGTCTATTGATGCTCTTGTGGTGATGGTAATAAGAACACTCTCTGCGTGTTATAAGTAGCGTCCGTGCATGCTAAAGCATCCACTTTCATGCTATTCACATATGAAACTGCCGCCACGTCTCCCCTACTAACAATCTAGAGCGCTACTCACTTAAACGAGCGAGCGCGCGCGAACGCTCTGAAGTCTGATATCTCATTTCATCATTCCGTCATTCCGTCATTCCGTCATTCAGTCAGTCATTCATTCATTCAGTCCTTCATACTTACAAGTAGTTCTTATTGTTGTTGTTGGTTGGTTGGTGGTTTGTGACTACATGTATACTAGGCATTCCATTACAGTACTAGGTATAGAAGCGAGCACGATACCGCCATTGGTATCGTCGTCGTCATCACCATCACCATCACCATCGCTTTCCCTTGGTATCTGTGGTTAAGCGTTTCGAAATTTCTGCATTCAACGATTTTCAGTTGCGGCTAAGGCTACGGCTATGCTTACGGCTACGGCTTCAGTTCAGTTCAGTTCAGTTCAGTTTGGCTGCAGCTTCCAATGCCGCGGCCGCCCTACTCGAGTGCAATATAATACGTCCATGCTAAGAACAGCTCCTTAGCCTCTCCTTGCCAGCCATTGTGGTAAAAATTCTTGCGCTTCTTCTACTTCTTCTTCTTCTCATTCTCATTCTTTTTTATTTTTTTATTTATGTTTTTTTTTTTAATACTGAAATTGTAGAACTTTCAACCTGCACCCTCTATTGTGTTTTCCTTCGTGCTCATCACCACACTGTTGAATACTTATATTAAAAAATATAAAAAAATTCCATATGCAAATAGAAATGTGAATGGTTGCACGTTTGTACGTATCATTGTCTTCTTGCATACAATTTATTTTACAAGTAAACGGTTATACCTAATATTAAGTAAATTAAGAGGCCTGCTTAAATTATGCATGTATAAATATGTCTTGCGACAGTCTGTTAAAGGATTTGCGATCGTGCAGCATTTCCATTCGTCTTAATATGTTTTAATAACCAAGAGCATTTTTGTATCAATAAATTGTAAAAAAAAAAATAATAAAAATATATATAATATATATATAATATATTTAATATATATAATATATATAATATATCTTTCGATTTCCATCACATCTATTATACAATGCATCTGAATTGCTTCTTTACTAAGTAACATGTTACTTTAAAAGCGAATTGACGGATTTATAGGCAAATTTGTGAAATGGTTCGTCCGAAAGTTTGTGTCGCATTAAAGGACCATCATAGACCACATACAGTCAGCCACTTTTAGCAACTCAAAGCCTTACGGGAACCACATTAATTTCTGCCATGATAATTAAAAAAAAAAAAAGAATGATTTGCCGTACGGATGAAATCGGATTGTCTGAGGGTGTTAGTCCAGTTGCCTTGATCGTGGGACAAATCAATGTCACTATACAGAAAGTAGAAACCTTTGCTGATTTTACGATTTTACATAGTTGACAAACAACGCCCTTAATGCATCTGTATTGCATCTTTGTAATGTAAATTGCTATTCCAATTTATTGAATTTAGCAGCATTCTCAATTACGATGTGAAAAATTTGTTTACCAACAGTGTAAATAGTGAACAAGAAAAACGGTTCCACTTTAATAGAGTATCAAGATTGACCCGCCACGCCCACTTTTTGGGGTAGCCCCCATACAAACCTACTGCCCACTTTTGACTTTTTGTATGAAAAACTTTTTTGGTGTAGTCAATATCAACTTAATAATTGATATAGTAACTTAAAGTAGACGGATGCTTGACATATACATTAATGGGTGGGACCCGCCCATTATTTGGGCTAGCTCCCATACAAACCTATGGTCCACTTTTGACTTTTTGTAAGAAAAACTTTTTTATTGAAGTCAATATTAGGTTGAAATGCAATGTGGTGCCTTTTTATGGTCAGCTGCTTAACATACATAGACTAACGGGTGTGCCCCGCCCACTATTTGGGCTAGCTCCCATACAAACCTATGGTCCACTTCTGACTTTTTGTAAGAAAATTTTTTTTATGAAAGTCAATATTAGGTTGAAATGCGATATGGTGCCTTTTAAGAGACAGCCGCTTAACATACATAGCCAATTGGGCGTGGCGCGCCCACTTTTTGAGGTAGCCCCCATACAAACCCACCTTGTAATTTTGTGTTTTTTATGAAAAAATCCTTCATTTAGATAAATATTAGCTTGAATTTTGATTTTGTGGATTTTAATGGACAACCGCTTCATATGCATATACCAAGTGGGCGTGTCTCGCCCACTTTTTGAGGTAGTCCCATATAAACCACCAGTTCACTTTTCTGCATTTCTATGGACAACGACAATATCAACTTGAAATTCTATATGGCGGCATCTAACACATCTACTACATCTTATCTAGCCATGTCCATTTGTCCGTACATCGATTTGCGAATCTGTCTGAAAGAAAACTTCTCTAAGGAGTGAAGACTTAGAGAAACTAAACTTGCAATATAAACTGTCCAGATGCCAGCCTGTTACAAGTTTATCTTAAAATTTCATAACTCGTAAACATTTCACCGCAGTGGTCAAAATATATTTAGTTTTAGTATGCATTTTGTATTTTAAATATGCATTGCCGGGTAATTTATACAGTTTTTTATTTACAATATAGTAATATGCAAGCGCTAATGTACTGAATATAAAGGAGGGAGAACAAAAGCTTGTACGCCTATGTCTACTTATAAATATAAGATTACAAATAATTCATAATTGGTATGCATGACTTGAATGAGGAAAAAGAGAAACTGCTGAGAATGTAAGCAGGCCAGCACGCACTGAAAATTACAACAGCAGCAACAGCAACAACAAAACAGATTTGGTAGAAGAGCCATATTGTAGACCGGAAGTTTGTCGGGTTAACGATCATAGTATTTGTTCTTATTCTTGTTTTTATTTTTTTTTCTTTATTTTGGACATTTTTGTCTCGGTTAATTGGTCGGTCTTACAGTGTCAAGAAGAAGCGATCCGCATAAACTGACAAATCACATTTCGTGCTGCTAAAGAATTATGGATTTTAATTTCACACTTTTCACACAAACAAAATTCGCCGAATTCAGTGTACTCGTAATGTAAACGAGAAAGTGGGTCACCGGAAGATCGTCGCAATGACAAAAGATTTAATAAAAATTTTTTTTTTTCAATTTTTTAATTTTAATTTTAGGTGATACAGTGTCAGATTTTATAATAGTTTTCTTAATTCGCAGAAATTTCAGTTTCAAATGCGGTACATTCCAAGTGCATGACTGAAAAAATATTGAAGCTGAAGTACATGGAGTTATGACGTTAATAAATAGAAGATTATTGGCAGAGAAAATTAGAATATTACAAAATTACAATAACAAAGCACAGCAAAGTCTTTCAAAACTCGAATTAATTGTAAATAAAGAAAATCAATTGCTAAACTGATTAGTCAATGGATAAAAATTATGAGCAAGAAATTGGTAATTTCTCTGATAAAGATGATATGCAAAGAGTACTACCAAAACTTTATTTGCTACAACTCTATTCTGCTGAATCGATTACATTAGTCTACAGCCAAATAGTTCATTCGCTGCCATATGTTTTTATACCATTCACACATAGTGTGCAATGGTATTATCAGTTTGTCTGAAAGTTTGTGACGCATTAAAGGAGCCATCGTAGAACGCATAAAGTATATATATTCTTGATCAGCTCGACGAGACGAATCGATCTAGCCATGTCCGTCGGTATGTCTGTCCATATGTCCGTCTGTCCGTCTGTATGTTGTTGCGCATTTTTTGGGGACCAGTTTTTATGCTATCCAGTTGAAATTTTGCACATATACTTATTTTTATTGTAGTTTAATAGAGTATCAAGATTGACCACTATTTGGGGTAGTTCCCATACAAACCTACTGCCCACTTTTGACTTTTTGTAAGAAAACTTCTTTATTAAAGTCTATATTAGGTTGAAATGCAATGTGGTACCTTTTTATGGTCAGCTGCTTAACATACATAGACTAACGGGCATTGCCCGCCCACTATTTGGGGTATGGTCCACTTTTGACTTTTTGTAAGAAAAACTTTTTTATTAAAGTCAATATTAGGTTGAAATGCAATATGGTGCCTTTTAAGAGACAGCCGCTAAACATACATAGACAATTCGGCATGGCCCGCCCACTTTTTGAGGTAGCCCCCATACAAACCCAATGTGCAATTTTTTGTGTTTTTTATGAAAAAATCCTTCATTTAGATCAATATTAGCTTGAAATTTGATTTTGTGGATTTTAATGGACAACCGCTTCATGTACATATACAAAGGGGCGTGTCCCGCCCACTTTTTGTGGCAGTCCCATATAAACCACCAGTTCACTTTTCTGCATTTCTATGGACAACGACAATATCAACTTGAAATTCTATATGGCGGCATCTGACACATTTACTACATCTTTTCAAACACATCTACTAGTGAGCGTGTACCACCCAGTTTTTGGGGTAGCCCCTATTTAAACCCCCACTTTTATGTTTTACAATACCATTTAAAGTTTTGTGTGAATGGTATTAGAGCTTCGGTTCAATCGAAGTTAACGTTTTTTCTTGTTTCTTATACATTTTGGAATGTTGAACTCAAAAATAGACTCGAAAATTTATAGAAATTATTTATCGCGTGTACATTTTTAGGTTTTTTTTTTAGAAGTTAGATCCGCTATTTTAGCTTTATATCAAGTCTGAAATGACCGAACTGTTTGGTATTTATGTATTTATGTATTAACAAATTTGGTCGAGTATTTTGAAAGTTATCAGCGAAAATATTTCAAAAACATACACTCTTTTTCAACAAAAAAGCGAGGGTAATAATTGTACCCTTAAAATAGGGAAAACAAAATTCGTCTAAGTTTTTGCAGTTTTGAAATATGAACAACGAATTTATTCGAAGAAAATGAGAAACATACGAACAAAATCTATGGAGCGGTGCAGTTATGACTTTTCAATAATATTATTCAAAACTTGACTTTTTGCAGATATGTAATTTTCAATTTTCTTATTCAAAGTGTATAACTAACTGCCTACACACTTTTCTTCAGTGCAATTAATTTAAATTATGAATCGTTAAGCAAGATTCTGTCAAGCAAAAATCAACAAAAGATGGTTTATATGTGAAGAAACTGCTCAGAAATAAAAAAAATACACACATATTTGTCACCCAGTGGAACTTTGAATTGGTTGAAGTCAATTGTTTCCGATTTCCTGGGAAGTATTGTAATAAAATCCCAAACTACAAGATAATTGTTGAGAATTTGCTTAAACATTTTGCAAAGTTGGATAAACAGTATCTACTATTTTCCTATTTTCTTTTCTTTTTTTTTTAACAGACAGTCTCTCCCTTAAGTTCGATTCTTGAAGTTCCACTTTTCTCTTATTAAGAGAAGCTCGGTGACATGAGTGACGAGCTTTGTGCGAAATTTCACCAAGGTATGAAGTCCATAGAGAGAAGCTATTAGTTTGCTTTGTGCAAACTCTCAATTCTACAGTGGTGGCAATCATGGATAAGGATCTATGCCAAAAATCTTTTTATTGTTTATACATTTAACAACAGAAGTTGGAAAGTAAAAAAACAGGAGACAGTTGCAGTTTTAATAGTATCTTTTGTATTTATTTTGACATAGGTAAGTCGTAATCGAACCTAACGCGATCTATAGCTGAAATGGTGGAAATACCTTTTAAAAATCTTTAAAAACTTCATACCGCCAAAACGTATGCATTCAAAAAATGGGGCATCAAATGCACTTTTGAGTTTTTTAAATTTGTAGACCCATGCTATTAGTGTAATAATAAATTAATTCAAATACAGGGTGCAGCAGCATAACTTCCTTTGTTTAAAATGCAATAAAAAAAATTTTATGAATCAGATTTTGTTTTATTATTATTATTTTTTTTTTATTTTTATAATGTCGGTTCAATATCTAAAGTTTTGTTTTTCATAATTTTGATAATCACATTAGCTAGGTGATGCCCACCATTGTCAATACACCGATTTCTGGCATTTATCACGACTCTGTCCGGATGTTGGCCTTCAGATCAAATCGGTGGAGCGGGTGACTACTCCAAATTACCCCTCATTGAGATGAAGCGCTCTGGCAAGTGTTCCGTCAAAGCAGCCATCGATGCACTTGAAGTATGAGTCGTAGCTTCAGCCTGTTGTTACCAAATGTCTCCTAAGTTCAGTTCATCAAGTTGGCGAAATTCACTATCGCTGTAATCTACCACGGTCCAACAATCCCAGCTGAGGAAATTGCACACCACACAGTGACTTTAGGTAAATGCAAACGGCTTTTAATGCAATTCCCGGGGATAGGTGTCAGCACAGTAGCTTTCTCGCTGTAAAAACAACAACAACAACAACGAAAAATGGCTCTCGACGGCAAACATAAACTCCTCTCTGTTCTAACGCATGATGCCGACTGACCTGGAAGAAAATAGAACTTTAGAACCACTTCTGTCGATTGATTTTTCTGCCGCTACGCTACAACTCCGACAGCCTGAATGGCGTGCATTTAAAAAAAGGATGTTATGCTTTCGCAATCTGTTTTGGAGCAATACTATATTTTAGATTTCTATACAATTGCCCACAGCATTTCATTGCTTTGTAAGAAACCTTTTAGAAATGTTATACTTCAAATGAAAGCGTTTAACATACCAAAACGTTAGCACATCTCTAGCTACGATAATCATCTATCAAATCTGGAAAGACCTTTAAATGTTCATTTGAATTTACTTTTTGACATTTTTACGATGACTTATCATTTTGATCTGCTGTTGCTGCTGCATGCAAAGCGCATGTAAAACAACTTCATTTCGAATTGAAACTGAAAATTGGAAATGGTCATTTGAGACACACTTTAACTGCGCATCGTAAATATATGTATTGTATATATAGATGCGATATATTATAAAAAGTTTTAACGATTTTTGTTTTGTTGTTTTGCATCTAGATACATATTCCCATTTCAGCTAACAGCAGCAGGTGTCATAAAATAGAAATACCTAGTGTAAGCATATCCAGACAACTTAACTGATTTAAACTTCGCTAAACTTTTACGAGCGCGCCAATAAAATTATTAAAATAGCTGAGCAAACAATCTTTTATTGTATACATACATACGTATAGTATGACATTAAATAAAAAGAAAAGAAATATTTCCATTTTAATTGGGCGCAATCGAGCTGCACGGTGCATGGTATCGTATCTACTATCGTACAGTATCGGCTCGGATTGTCTCGAACAGTCAGTTATAATATCGTAAAAATATAAAAGAAATAAAAGCCAATAAACTGCGATGCGCTATAAAGTTTACGAGCTCACGAGACCAGAGTTACAAATCAAACCAAAAAAAAAAAAAAAAAAAAAAAACATCAAGCATTCGAGAAGTCATTCATGGTATCTATCGATCAAACAGGTATCATCCAACAATTTATCCAGCTGCAGCTTCACTCTTCGGGCGATTTTAGAAAAAAATTGTTTTCATTTTTTTTTTTTTCGTTTTTAAATTGTATCTATTATACGCGTATCTATTCATTGAACTAAACATCTAGCACAACATAGTTGTGGGCCATATCGGGTAATGCGACGGCGCCGGCCAGGCACAAATTCAGGCCACAATTTGCTCGCACAACGCGTTCGATGAACGTTTGATCGATCGATCGTTCGTTCGTTCGTTCGTTCGTTCGTTCGTTCGTTCGACGGATGGTTGGCTGGTTGGCTGGTTGGTTTGTGGGTTGGTTGCATCAGAACGGTTTGGATTCGGATTGGATTGGATTGGTTCCATCCAGCAAGTTTTCTTTCTCATACTACTTATTGTTGTTAATAGCATGTAAAAAACAGCTGGCATAGATTAGCAAGCCCGACAACTAATAGAATTATTAAATAGCGTTGACGAACTTGTCGAGCATCATTGTTAAATCAGTTGAGTGTTTCTTTTTTTTTTGAATTTTGTTTTAGCTTTAATTTGATTGCCGGTTCCCACAATTTGTGACTACCACAACGATTACTATTTTCCAATAAGCAGCTGTTTTTGTTGGCAGACCATATATGAAAGAGCGTTCAACAAACATCAGAATGATCAACAGAGGTGCGTGTCGGAAATTTCAAGTAGCACAGTTGGCAGCACTCGAGGCGGCTTTTGGGCGCGTGAAAGGTGTTGTTGAGTAGCAATCTTGAGTTACGCATTTATTATTATTATTATTATTATTATTATTATTATAGATTGTTATTATTGTCAGCCAAAGTTGCACTTTGCAGCATCGTTCAATACACTAAATGCTTGTAATTTTAAATTGCTTGTGTGTGAAAATGACGAAAGAAAACTTTCTTGTTGGCCGCCTTTAGGCAATTAGGCGGAGTAGTACAAGCAGTAGTTCATACATAATTAGATAGTAAAGCAATGAACCGACGTTTATATTGTATGCGAGCATTAAAGTTCGCTGAATTGAAGACAATCTGGCGCGCTTCTGTCTTATAGCTATATAGCTAAGCAAAACAACGTAAATAAGTGATTGAGTAAAGTTTATACAGTAGCTTTAGGGCCAACAACAATAATCGTTCGATGTTTATTAATGATTGATGCATGTATTATCTATATAAAAAATGGGTAGGGTGTATCAATGTTTGTTACCATGCTCTCGTTTCATAAAAATAAATATACTGCAGAGTGTGTGTATCCAGTTGTTCATCTAAGTACTTTCACAAATGTGCTTACATTGGATTTCGAACAAAGCCTGAAAAAAAAACAAACACCCGAACAGGCTACAATATTGATATTTTTCAAAAAGCACTTTGTTAGTCAGTACAACTCATTACTCCTCAAAGCATAGGCTTCTTATAAACTTAAGTAAGTTGTTTGAGTTCTGGTATGGAACTACAGTAAGCTCCCAGACGGTTAGATAGCCTGACAGTGTTTAGATACGTATGATCTCCGCTTAGCCTCAAGATTCAATTCAATTTGTATCATACTCTTATGATGAGGGTTTTAGTTTCATATTTCCTTTTTGTAAAATGTCAGTGTTACATAAAGAATCAGCTTGGATCTAGCATTAAAAAAGGGCACTTAGATGTACTATTATGCTGTAGAAACTCTTACAACTGCGATACACCATGCAGGCTTATTGTGCACAATTTCAAAAATGGCGTGCTAACTTCTTATACAGGGTGGCGCAAAAAGGGCGTAATGGTTTGAAATCGCTATAACTTTTTTATTTATTCTTTTCTTAAGTTTAATATTGACTGATGAGTGCATGCCCAATGATTGGAATCTTAGTTTTCTTAGTTGCATCTAATAGAAAAAGAGAGCTCGCTGTCTGCGCGAACTACCGTGTAATAAGTCTCCTTTCAATTAGATATAAAATTCTGTGCCGTGTAATGTTTGAACAGCTGGCGACATACACGAATACACTGATAGGAAAGTATCTGTGTGGCTTTAGACCAAAAAAGGTCGCGCAGTGACCAAATTTTCACTCAACGACATATCCTGAAGAAGACCCGTACCCGAGTACAATGAAGACACACATCACCTATTTGTCAATTATAAGACTGCTTTCGACATGCCGATAAGAACGAAGTTCTTCAACGCTCTATATGACCTTGGAGGCCCAGCAAAGATTGTTCGGCTTTGCATAATGATGCTATTGCACGTCAGATTGGAAAGAAAAACTTCTATGAACACTTTGATAGAAAGACAGGCTTCTCTCAGGGGGTATGATTTATCGTGCTACTTTTTTATCTCTTGGTGGAGTACATCCTACGCCAATGCACATACGTAGAACGGTCAGGCATGATCTTCCATAAGGAAGTGATGCTACTCGCCTACGATGATGATATTGTTTCCAGCTGGGTTAGCTGGGCGTTCACGGAAATTGAGAAATAGTCACGTCTCAAGAGCCTAGCAGTGAACGAGGTGAAGTACTTGGTGTCCACTCGCATACCATCAGTGCGTCTTGGACGGTCTGTGAATCTGTGAATTTAAACTTCAATGTTGTAGAAGACGTTGTCTATCTGGAAACAGAGAAATCAGATCGCTGCTACTTTAGGCTCAGCAAACCATTTAGAAGTAGAGTTCTATATCGAAGTACGAAGAAAAAAAAATCTAGAAGACGCTTATACTACTGATCGTACTGCATGTTGCAGAAACATGGACAATGACATGATCGGATACAGCGTCTTTGGGAGTATGCGAGTTAAAGAAACTTCGTAAGATATTTGGTCCTCTAAGAGTTTGCGTCGAGTTTAGGAAACGTGTGAACTACAAGCTGTATGATGAGGTTGATATAGTCCAGCGCGTTAAATTCCAGCGACTGCATTCGGCTAATCACCTCATCCGGATGAACCGCGTAGCTCCACCACTGAAGTTTTATGACAGAAACCTGAACTTGATTGGTGGACGGCATCAGAGAGGATGTCTGTGCTGAAGATGGAGAGATCAGGTCTATGATGACCTGAAGAAGCTTCGAATTGCCATTGCATCGGTGCCAGCGCACATAAAATTATACCGATTGGTGCGCTTTCCTAAGTGCGGCCTTGACCGATAGACGGTTGTAGAGCCACCTAAGTAAAGTAAGTAAGTAAGTAAGTAAGTAATTTGGCAACGATATGTGACAGAAACCAATTTTTGCTTTCACTTTAGTAGATGACTATTTCACCATAAAACATGGTGTCAAAGTATCTTTAATTAATAATCTAACAAATTTTTATAAATAAAAAGTCTGTTTAGTTCTAAGAACGTTCCGAATTTCATAAATCACTTCCAATTACAGTATTAACTATTATTTTTCTTGGCTAATTTGCTCCAAATTGGCAATCGTATCTGTCACGCCTCCAATTCTCGACACAAATATTTACAAATATAACTAAGAGTTTCGCCGATTTTCAGCTGAAACCAAAACTATTCATGTCATTTGCCACATATGTATGATGACTTTGATGATGATGACGACGACTTGAAAATGCTTTTCACTTCCTTTCGCCAGTTAATTTTATTTTTATTATCATAATTTTATTGTCTGGTGTTGAGACACAGTGGCTAGCAATGTTTCTTAACTCTTTATGTTTTAAGTGTGACGAAATAACATAACAAAAGAAAAAAAATATATATATATTAACCCAAATGAATGGCAGCAATCAAAAGCGCGAAAAATTGCGCTCGAACGAAGTTTGAACTGAGAACTCTGACTAACTGAATAGCACGCTGGAAGGCTGGCGTACCGGACAGACAGACAGACAGACAGACAGACAGACATATGCCTTAATCGAGCGGTGAAGTAATGAATGGATGGATGGATGGATGGAGTGCCGACCAAGTGATTGAGCGAATAGAAAACTGGGACATAAAACTCAACACCTCATGCCGTGTTAATAAACCATCAATAATGATCAACGGCAATCGGACAACTCATTGGAGTCGGTCGCTTGGTCAGTCGTATGAACAGTTGACGGAAGTGTCGAACGGACGGTGGCCAGTCTGCCGTATATGTGGAAGAGCGCAAGGTATCTACTACGATACATGGAAGCGTTGCTTTTATTTTCAATTTGTTATATACATACATATACTATATACATGGTCGTAAATTTTTTTTACGAGACTCAACTGACTAACCGATTGACTAACTTAAATGCGAAGCTGCAATTATTGATCAGTAAGTTGCAATTATTGCCCAAATGAAGCATAACTGTGCCGAATTTGTAGAGCCGAAGTGATGCAAATATTGTTACAAGAGTTGTCTGTGAGAAAAAAGATGCAAATTTTGTTTTTGAAGCTTTTTAAGTAGTTGTAACTGATTGTTGTGGAGCTGAATTGCTATACTTTAAACTAAAATAATATTGCAGTAAGTGCGCTTCAAACGAAACCATAAAAACTAGAAAAAACGATAGCTTTAGTTGGTATCAAAATTTTTATACTAAAATCTTCAATTGATTGATTGAAAGATTTGATAGCTACGGAGACAATTGTTTCGGATGCAGCTATGAAGAATCATCAGTTGACTGGAAACCTACATGTGTATTACTTGCGCTTTTATGTATCAAGCGATAAATGAGTGTTCCTCTTCTTTGCTATAAATGGCTTTATTACTAAGGTAAAGTTTAGTTTCTAATTAGTAGAGTTGTAGTTAGAGAGTAAGAGAATGCACTAAAACGGTGTGCCCACTGGCAGTTACTGTTTAGCCTCTTCCACTATATATCAATTAATTCTTTGACCATGGTCAAATCCTATCTAGTGATAGGTATACTTGTATATTTAATTTACTTTGTTGATATGATCTATTAAAATGTTTCCAAAATTCTAAATGTGTATTTTGTATTCTTATCGAAGTACATAAGCAATATGAATTTCTTTTGATAATTGTCTACAATCATACAATCTTCGCCGTATTCATTTAGATTTATTCCACGTCCAGGATTTAACATTAAAATGGTTATTTTGCCACCATTGTGGTAGCTCGTTTGGCATGATGCGTTGGAATAGTGAGAAACGAGCATTTTTCCATTGGGCTCTGTACTGGACCGGAAATTAAGAGTTTTATGGGTCACTACGTTTATACAAACCGTGAGTGTGATAAGACGAAGAATTAGAGTCCTTCCGCTCAGCAGATCAGCTGAGAACATTGAGACAGTGAGTGCTTCATTCTTACGATCCCTGCGGCGTTTTGCGCTCAAACATGCGTCAGCCCTTGGACTCTCCGACCGTTCAGTGAGACGAATTCTTCAGAAACTGCAGAAACTTTTCGAACACGGCTTCAATTCTTGGATTAACGTATGTGTGGCGCTTCTAGAAAACGTTCCAGAGTACGCAATCGTTTTCTTTCAGCGATAAAGCACATTTTCACTTGAATGGATGCATTAACAAACAAAACGTGCACTACTGGGTTGATGAACTTCAAGTGCATAGATGGCTATTTTGAGGGAACACTTCCCGGAGCGCATAATCTCAATAAGGGGTGATTTAAAGTGACTAGCCCGCTCCTTCGATTGGTCCCGTGCAATTTTTTCTTATGGGGTTTTTTTGAAATTTTGCGCTTATGTCAACTGCTCAAGGAACATACAAGATCTAAAGGCCAACTGCGGGCAGAAATTGCCGACATACTACTCTCTGATACGCTGGTAAGGATCGTATTAAAAGCCAGAAATCAGTGTATGGACAATGGGGGCATCACCTACCTGAAATTGTGTAAAAAAAACTTTAGATATTGAATCTTAATTATAAAAGAACAAGAAAAAACGTTAACTTCAGTTGAACTGAAGCTCTAATACCATTAACAAGAAATTTAAAATCGCATTGTAAAACATAAACATGCGAGGTTGAAATAGGGGCTTCCCTAAAAAGTGGGCGGTACACGCCTACTGATAGATGTGTATGAAGCGACCGTCTATAAGCATCCACCATATCGAATTTCAGCTTTATATTGAAGTTTTTCATACAAATGCATAAAAGTGAGCTGTGAGTTTGTATGGGACTATCTCAAAAAGTGGGCGGAACATGCCCATTTGTATATTGTATGAAATGGTTGCCCACTAAAATCGAATTTCAAGCTAATATTGATTGAATTAAAGAATTTTTTTCATAAAAAACTAAAAAGTGGGCGGTGGGTTTGTATAAGAGCTAACCCAAAAAGTGGGCGGAACATGCCCATTATGCTATGTATGTTAAGCTGGTATCCGTAAAAAGGCACCACATTGCATGTCAACCTAATATTGACATTAATAAAGAAGTTTTTAATACATAAAGACAAAAGTGGGAATTAGGTTTGTATGGGGGCTACCACAAAAAGTATGCAGCTCCCACCCATTAATGTTTATGTCAAGCATCCGTCTACTTTGAGTTACTATATAAATTATTAAGTTGATATTGACTACATTAAAAATGTTTTTCTTGCAAAAAGTCAAAAGTGAGCGTTGGGTTTGTAGGGGGCCTATATCCAAAAATGGGCGTGGCGGGCCAATCTCTATACTCTATTAAACTGCAATAAAAAGAAGTGTATGTGGTTCAATTTTCAAATGGATAGCATAAAAATTTGTGCCCAAAAAATGCGCAACAATGATGAACATTCACTCGTATCGTCGAGCTGATCAAGAATATATATACTTAATGGGGTATGCGATGCCTCCTTTAATGCGTTACAAACTTTCAGACAAACTGATAATACTATTCAAACTCTGTGTGAATAGTATAAAAATCTGATTTATAAAATGGATTTTATTACGTTTAAAAAAAAAAGGAAGTTATGTTACCGCAACTTTTACTTTGTACGTATCTGTAACTCTAAATTGTGCAGTTTCGTCATTGCATCCGATCGTGGTCTATATTACTTTTTTGAATAGTCTGAAAGAAACTTCAAATCTGTTTGCTTCGATTGGTTATCAAAATCGAATTACTTACTTGACAGACTTGTTAAATCCAAAGTACTTTCCAATGGAATAAACTTTGAGTCAAGTATCGTAGTAAATCTTTACTGAAACGTTCATGATACAACATGAAATCAAAATTAAAA
This sequence comes from Leucophenga montana, assembly GCA_035044765.1. Classification (NCBI taxonomy): domain Eukaryota; kingdom Metazoa; phylum Arthropoda; class Insecta; order Diptera; family Drosophilidae; genus Leucophenga; species Leucophenga montana. Next base: position 670,560 of record JAWNNQ010001279.1, on the reverse strand, counting down.
CGAAACTAAACATGTTTCTATTTGAAACTAACCGATAATAGTTTTCTATAAACATTTTCTTCACTTTCAGTGTACATGGACATGCAGTAAAAGTTCTCACTTTATGTTATTACTGTCGGTTGTCAAAATATGCAACTATGAACATGAACATCTCAACTAAAGTTGCAATAAAGTAAGTTGTGGCAATGAGCTGGGCGGTGGCGGAATAGTTCGCATATACTTGTACGTATAAAGTTGGTCAAAAAAGCAAAACTTAACAAAAATAAAAGCCCAAAAAGTCAAAACGCCCGCATAATAATAAAATTCGATAAAATAAATGCTTATATTTTGCATGTTGAAAGTTAAAAGCAACAAGAACAGCCGCAGCAGCAGCAGCAGCAGCAGCAAAGACCACGATGCGTCATCGGCAGTCAGATTAAAAAATAAACAAAAAGTATATAAAAAAAAAAAAAAAAAAATCAGACTCGAAAAAGGCCAAAATGTATGTTGGCTGGCTGGCTGGCTGGTAAGATGAATAATAACAAAATGCAGTTGCAAGTAGGTCTAATCTCGTTCACTGTATCGCCCCGCAACGGCTGCCACCCAAACTCAATGAAAAACCCGCCAAACAACCTGCGAAAATATCAAAAGTCTTCTGCGAACTCGTATCGAAGCTTCGAAGACTGGCTGGGATTGGGAGGTGTGCTCGCTGTATCAATTACCTGCTGCACCAATGCCCCTCAATATGATATTGCTGCTGCGGTACTGAGTAGAGAGCGAAGTAGCGACTAGTGCTACTGTCAGGAGGTGCAGAAAAATTAGTATGCCAAAAAAAAAATATATATATATATATATATATATATATATATATATAAAAAATTAAAACCGAAAATGAGGTTGGGCGCGGGAAAATACCCTGAAAATGAAACATGCACACACACACACACAAAAAAATAAAACGCGCGCTGCAAATTCGAATTTGAATCGAGTGTGCGAAAAGAGGGGGCAGTAGCGTTTGAGTGGCAGCTCCTTTAGCACAGAAACAGATACAGATACAGATACATATACAAACCAAAACAAAATAAACCAGTTTTTGGGGCAAATGAAATCGCAAACTTTCAGTTTCGAAATCTACTACAAGATGACAACGTCGTCGTCGTTGTCGAGCAAGAAAATCCCAAAAATAAGAAATATAGAGAAAAACCACAAGTCTCAAAGTCTCAAAGTCTCAAAGTCGCAGTCGCAGTCGCAGTCGAATCGAACTGAGCCGAGCCCCGAAACTAAAGACGCAAAAGGTTAAATGTGAGCAGATGCAGTTGCAGTTGCAATTTTAGTTACCAAAAAGAAACCATGAAGTGCAGCTTACGTACAATAAGAACCGCAAGAACAAAAACAAAAACAAAACCATTAACAATAACAAAAAGATACAAGATGCATGCATGTTGCCACAAGTCATTTCATTCATGCATTGCAACCAAAAACGGCAACAACGAGTACTACGAGTACAAATGCGACTTTGGCCCATAAACAAGCCAATGTGAGAGGTTTCGCCATGCGAAGACAGACAATTAAAATGACCGACAGACAGACAGACAGACAGACAGATAGCCGAGCCTTACGAAAAACAGATCGTAAAGTCAATTTGATCTTGTAATGTACAGGGTGTTTGAATCTAATAGCCTTTCCATAAAAGTCATAAACTAATTTACTTAACCATAATGTTTTTTGAGCTTGCTACTCTGAATTATACGAAAGATTTCGTTCCCTCGAATTTACACTCAATGTACCTGATAAAAAAAAGAGCGGGAAATATGTTGTAAACATGCCTTTTAGTGGGCGTGTGATATCCATTTTAGCTATCCGCAACAAAACTAAGTATATTTCAGAAATCCACGGAAGCACGCACACTATTAGATATGTACGCAATAACGAAGTGTTTATACGCTGTACTCATAGAGCAAAATGGGTATATTAAGATTGTGCAAATGTATATAATAAGCAGAAGAAGCCGTGGCACACCCTATGAAGTGTATATACTATTCTTGATCAGCACTTAAAGTTTTTAAAACATGGAGATCTTGGAGACTGTAAGAGATAAGAACTTCAAGTTTTGATATTTAGACTTCCCATTCGTCTCTTAAGATAGAGTGTATTAAATGAACGGGCTAAACATACTATAAAGGGGCAATTCCACCACAAACTTGACAAACCACAAATTTGGTGTATTTTACGTCAATTCTAATAGAATATACCACATATTTTCAGATTGGACCACTATAGAACATGGCCTCATACAAATGGCTCAAATAAAGAGCTTTAGAAAAGTTGTTTCTTAAAGCATACTCAACTGCAGCGTTTTTATACCATTCACACATAGTGTGAACTGGTATTATCAGTTTGTCTGAAAGTTTGTAACGCATTAAAGGAGCCATCGTAAACCCCATAAATATTCTTGATCAGCTCGACGAGACGAATCGATCTAGCCATGTCCGTCTGTTTGTCTGTCCGTCTGTCCGTCTGTCCGTCTGTCCATCTGTATGTTGTTGCGCATGTTTTGGGGACCAATTTTTATGCTATCCAGTTGAAATTATGCACGTACACTTCGTTTTATTGCAGTTTACTAGAGTGCCAAGATTGACCCGCCACGAACAGTTTTTGGGGTAGCCTCCATACCAACTCACCGCCCACTTTTGACTTTTTGTATGAAAAACATTTTTAATGTGGTCAATATCAACTTAATACAAAAATACTGCCCATTTTTGACTTTTTGTAAGAAAACTTCTTTATTAAAGTCAATATTAGGTTGAAATGCAATGTGATGCCTTTTTACGGTTAGCCGCTTAACATATATAGACTAACGGGCGTGGCCCGCCCACTATTTGGGGTAGCTCCCATACAAACCTATGGTCCATTTTAGACTTTTTGTAAGAAAACTTTTTTATTAAAGTCAATATTAGGTTGGAATGCGATATGGTACCTTTTAAGAGACTGCCGCTTAACATGCATAGACAATTGGGCGTGGCCCGTCCACTTTTTGAGGTAGCCCCCATACAAACCCATCGTGCAATTTTGAGTTTTTGATGAAAAAATCCTTCATTTAGATCAATATTAGCTTGAAATTTGATTTTGTGGATTTTAATGGAAAACCGCTTCATATACATATACAAAGGGGCGTGTCCCGCCCACTTTTTGAGGTAGTCCCATGTAAACCCACAGTTCACTTTTATGCATTTGTATGGAAAATGTCAATATCAACTTGAAATTCGATATGGCGGCATCTTACACATCTACTAAATCGCTTCACACACATCTACTAGTGAGCGTGTACCACCCAGTTTTTGGGGTAGCCCCTATTTAAACCCCCACTTTTATGTATTACAATACTATTTTAAGTTTCGTGTGAATGGTATTAGAGCTTCGGTTCAACCGAAGTTAACGTTTTTTCTTGTTTCTTGTTTATTATAGCAGTATCCAGAACGCTCTCTTGAGTTAAGAGCTTGAATACCTTTGTTGGGTTGGGTTGGTGGTGTAGGGTTGGACTCTACCAACAAAAACAAAATAATTATTGAAGAAACAAGAGGAAACAAGGCGATATACCTTATACTATATCAATTTTATATGCTAAATTGTTTGTCTTTAAAATATTTTTTGCCTATTATTTTATGAAACTGAAGTGAAAAAAAATATTTTTTTGTGCAGAACCAAAAATCTATTGGGGTGTTGGGGACCTTCCCCAGTTCCCTATCCCTAGATGCTCCAATGAATATAGTAATGGCAACTTAAAATTGGATATCGGATTCTTTTTTATGGACAGACGACTCACATGGGTGGGTCCTGGCGTAATTTTATGGGTAACTCGCAAACAAAAAATGTGTATGAAATATGGTTGAACGAAGACTATTTCATTTATTTACGACGCGAAAAAATGGGCTATGCTTCGCGCCCATATAAGACCCCATATTAACCAAATATGTTATATCTCAGAAACTATCTGCTACATGTTGACAAGATTCAGTACAAAGGAAAAATAAAAACTTCATCTCTGTAACTATTTGTGGTAAAAGGATTACAAATTTGTACATACAAATTTACGTATAAAGAGACAGGAAGAAATTGTTGAAAAATGGACGGTGTTACTCCCGCAACACTAATCTCTGAAACTAATTGAATCAGTTGGATGAGATATGCTATATATGTAACGGGAAAAATAAGTGCAACTAGCGATGTGGGCAGTGTCACGCACCCGTATAAGAGCAAATAATAGGCACGAACGCAGGGTTTGGCTGTATATAATGTAAAAAGCGCAGCGCCTAATAAAAATAGTAATAAAACGAAGAGGATCCAGGTATATAATAATGCACCTAAGCAAGGCGACCAGTGCATCCTTTGTGTTATAGGACCTTCATTTGTGTTAGAAATTTCACTAAGTTTTTATGGGGAATGTTCGCGTTAATAAAACATTTAAATTTTGTTTGTTAGTCCGTCTGTCCCGAGAGCCTGAGTCGGAGATTACACCTACCGAGTAACCAACTCCAACCATGCCCATAATACGCCAATTTGTCTTTTATATGCTCACTTTGCAATACAATAAAGCAGCACTCTTGGTGTTTTGATGTATTCAATTATCAAATTAAACTATTAACTGGTTAAGTCACCCTGTGCAAGAAGCGCCAAAGAAGACAAAATTACAAGGAGACCAAGTAAGTCAGTGCTGGCTAAGTGGGCGCGCGGGGGATCTGTATACTTGTATGGGATGGGCTGCTGCAGCCGCGGCTTGTGGCTGCTTCGGGCGTCATCAGTGGTTGCTGTGGCGCAGTGGTCGCAAGGCTTTGAGGGGCACAGATAGACGCGGTGGTGCTGGCAGTGGGGGTCAGCGGTCGGGTTTGTTTATTAGGTAACTTCAATGGAGCTGCTGTGAAAAATAAATGTGCCAAACGTGCAACGAATAAAAGCCAATTACATATGCCTGCTTGTTTCAATGTGTTTATGTGTGGGTGTGTGTATTGTATCTATAGATTAGTGTGTGTGTGTGTGTGTGTGTGTTAGATGCTGCATGAAAATCTATAAAAAAAAAAATGTATCTATATTGAAAATATAAGCACAGTCCAGTCAAGTCCATTCCAGTCCAGTTAAGTTGAAATTTAGCGGCATCGACAGTAAAATGAAAAAGGGTTTCTCACTACAATAGTTACATGAAACTCGGCCTGTATCTGTGTACATATACGTACGTACATATATGCAATTACATAGGTGTGGGTTGAGTGCTCAATTGAGGGCGGCATTAATTGCTTCCAAGATAAATAAACCCATGGTGTAGGGGGGGGGGGGCGGGGCGTTGGCGGTGAGTTAAAGCGAAAAAGTGTTCTATATACTATATGTATATAGTATAGTTGATGTTGCGATAGAGTAGGGTGCACATTGCTGGAGCACAAAGCGACCGCAAAAGGCAGACAAGTGGCCAGCGGTTTTTAATGGGCGAACGCATGAAAAATACAATGAGCATAAAATGTGCATAAAGTATGTTCGAGGTTTGTTTGCAAAGAAAAAAAGTAAAAATAATAATAATTAAATAGTGAAAACTTATTGCAAATATATCCTAGCGACGCTGTACCAGCGTTGACCATAATATTTTTCGCCAAATTCGGAAATATTGCTTCATTGATGCACTTTACTCCACCAAAGATATTCATTGAATAACACTTCAATTTGAATATGAAGCTTTAAAATTTCATTTCTTTTAATGTAGTTCATATTGTCAGAAAAAAAGTTCATTTAATTCTTTCACTGGAAGTAGCGTTGAAAAGCCGCTTTGAAGTTTGGTAAGAAATTCTACACATATATGTATGTATGTATTCTGTGTTAATGATGGAACTTTTTACTTTTAAAACAATTTGCTTTTCGAATTATGTACCAATACTAACAATATAAGTGCTTCATGATAGACGTCTCAGATACAGGCTCTTCTTTTGTGTGGCTACAAACTCAATGCTAGCTTAAATAAATAGAAATTACAACAAGAGAAGATGTCAACTCTGGTAGATCCAAAGCCATCATACTCTTCACACGCTCCTAAATATTACATTTCGTATTTGAAATGGGCAGCTTAACAAATAAGAAAGTTTTACGTACACAGAACTTTGAAACTGGCAGTTGGACCATCCAGTGTATTGGAGGTGCCATGCCCTTCTATCCAAATGTTTAGCTTGGATCCATACAAGCATCGTGTATTTCAAGTTAATATTGTTTGAAATATGAAGTTTTTTGCACAAAAATCTAAAATTGGAATATAAATTTGCTTGGGGCCTATCCCTAAAAGTAGGCGCAGCACATTGACTTAAGCAACCTGAACGAATGTTGGCCGCAGTTAGTCTCCATATCGATTTTTAATAAGATTGGAAGAAACCTGAAGAACTAGTTGCCGTTTTGGCAGACTGATGAACATAGCTAGATCGACTCATGTGCTCTATGACGCCTTCTTTTGGGTGTTACAAACTGCGTGACTTAAGATATATACTACTTACAACATGTGTGAAAAGTAAATAAAGAAATTAATTCTAATTAATTATTGTGCAGTAATAGGACCATTATAAAGTAACTCGGGAACGAAACTGACCCGGGCTGGTGGATTTAAACCGAAACGATTGGATTCTTCTCCTTTAGTTGGCTGTCACTGTCATTAACATGTTAACCAAGTTTGAGCGGGATGCGATAATTAGTCGTGTTGGCATTAAAAAGATAGCAGAGACACTCAACATCTCTTATGGATCGACTCAACACATTTCGGTTGACGTTTTGGGTATGAAACGCGTCGCCGCCAGACTCGTACCAAAAGACCAGACTCGTACCAAAAGACCTGAATTTTTTGCAAAACCAACGTCGAGTAAAGATCGCAAAAGAGATGCTTGCCAACGTTGCTAATGATACTAATGTCCAACAATCTAGCGAATAGGTCACGTTAAAAAATGAACCGAAACCGAAAAAACCACATCAAAGTCGGTCGAAAATTAAGGTGATGCTGAACGTTTTCTTCGATTGCCGTGATGTGGTTCACCATGAATTCGTTCCAGAGGGTCAAACGGTCAATAAGGCGTACTACTTGGCCCTTTTGAAGCGTCTGCGTGAAGCAATTCGTCATAAATGGCCGGATTTGTGAGCAGACAATTCATGGATTTTTCACCACGACAATGCACCGTCACATGCCAGCTTAATTGTGATGGAGTTTGTGGCCAAACATGGGACATTATTTATGAACTGACACAAGTAAAAAATCGGTTTTTACTATGCACGTCTACGTTCAAATGATGATAACTCCTATAAGAATAAAGTCATTTTAAAAAACTACGATTGTTTTCAAAAGCTCTTTTTACGCACTATACAACGGTTTTACTTAAAATTTAAAAAAGACAAAATTTCTATTTAAAATTTAATAATAAAAAATGTTTTTTGATTTTTTTTTCGGAATACCTTCAAAAGAAAGTAAAGTGACTCATTGATCAAAATGGGGAGTTTAATCGTTTTAAAGATATAAAACATTTTACGAGCCGCGAGGCGTGGTGCTATACGCTGAGACCTACAGCGTATTCCGTCTAAGTTTCTAAGTTTAAGAGAAGCTTCTATCCACATTCATCACATTATTATATCATCTTACAACTCAATATGATGGCTTCTTATGGACAGATCTTTTACATATGTGTATGCATACGAGCAACTTTTACTGTTGCCCGATTTTATTGAATTAATTTTGAACTTCGCTGAACTTATGTTTGTGTGGTGTAGCTGGAATAGAGAGCGAAAGAGTATACGATTCAATTTGATGTTTAACAAATGCTGGATCTCATTTTAAATGGATAATATATGATCTATTTACGGGAAATTTTATTAGTATTAACAAAATATTCACGTAATTTAACAAAAAAATAAAAAAAATTAAAATTGTGGGTATGTATCTGTCACGCCTACTTCTGCCTTTTAAATACATTTGTACAAACTTAATATAACATGCTTTGAAAGTAAAACAGCTTTCCCATTTCGTTATCATTGGATAACAGAAATTCTTAAGATAGACAAGGCGATTTTCAATTAAGCATGATAAAAAAGCAATCATTTAGCAATGTGCGGTCAATCCGACTGATGATGGGTTTTGGCATACCCTGAAACACGTATATCGTGGAAGCCGATCATTTTTCTGTATAAACAAAAATGTTTTTCATTATTCCTACTTTCGCATTGAGAAAATATATAGTATGTAAAAAATATTTCCTAATGTAAAATGACCTTGAGCCAGCTAAAATTCATATACTACATATTATAGGTCGCCAATAACAATTACTTAATATACCGTTTTATATTATGGGAACGGAATTCATATAAAATCAACTTAAATGAAAACCAATTTTTACTGCATTTTAACTGTTGCAATTTTAGATAAAACAGAGAATCCAATGATCCGAATTCAATAAGTAAACGGTTCACATTTCGGCACGTGAATCTGTTTGGACCCAATTTTAAACCATTTTATCCACTTTACTGTGGAATGTTGTGAAGTTTTAGTGTAGAGAGAGCTATTTATAATGAATAATTTGTAGCACTTGTAATATTGGAGATTTCATGGTGACTTAGTAGGTGTATATAGTATATATAATGGGTATGGTAATAAATTCCTCTGTCCATATTTGATGAAACCATGATACATTTCAGTTGTAAAGCTCTTAATTACAGTAGTCGAAATTCAATTAAATCAGAAAGAACAACATTTTACTTTATGTAACAAAAATGTCTAATTTTATTCTAATGAAACATCACTTGGCTTACGTTGAATTTCACTATAGCCAGAATGGCTAATAGTACTACAAAAATACTTCATTTGCTAGTAAATATCTATGGCAAGAATTCCTCAACCTAAAAATATAGCGGAAATGTGCTTTGAAAACGCTTCTGTTCCCAAAAACGCTTAGTTTCATGCATTAAACTAAGTTCTATGCATGAATGAAGTTCGGCGTATTCGCGATGATCGTGTTTTCACAGCACAGCCCTGATAATAAATGGTTTTGATGTTTTTCATTTGTTCTATTTTTCTAAAACTATCTACAACCATTTACTATAATACAGGTTGGGCCAGAGAGTTTGTACATAAATAGATACAAACATATTAAAAGTATAAAAGTATATATTAAAAGTATAGATACAAATATATTAAAAGTCGTTAATTAATACAAAAACACAGAGTATTCTACCAACTAAGAGAATGGGCCAGAAATGATCGAGATTGGACAGAAAACTTTGAGTGCCCGCTCGCAGATGTCTTTCAGCCTTCTCCAACTAGTAACATAGACGCTGACCAGGAAATACTTCATTTCTTAGACACTCCGCAACAAATGGTTTTACCACTAAAAACTTCTGCCTAAGCGAATTAAAAAAATAAATACTAAAAGGGAAAGATAAAAATGCGCCTGGTTACGACCTAATTTCTGGTAAAACACTTAAAGAACTCCCGGCGAGTGGCCTTCACATTATTACACAAATATTTAATGCAATCCTGCGATGTAACCATTTACCTAGTCAATGGAAAGTTGCACATATAATAGCAATACCAAAACCGAGAAAACCACAAAAAAACGTAAACTCATATATGACGATAAACCTCCTTCCAATATTGTCCAAAATATTCGAAAGGCTATTTTTGTCCAGACCTAGTCCTATTATCGAAAAGAAAAATCTTAGCGCTACTCAACAATTCGGGTTCAGAAAGTACCACTCCACGATGGAACAAGTATATAAATTTGCAAGAACTGCTCTCGAAAACAAAGTACCATACTGCACCGCTTCGTTCCTAGATGTCTCAAAAGCCCTTTATCAAAGGCACCCTGGGCTAATGTACAATTTTAAAATACTTCTGAATTATCATGCATTCAAAATCTTGAACTCGAACATGAAAAATAAATTCTTTATAATCAAAATTAAAGATGAGTTCACTGATTTATTTGAAATAAATGCTGGCGTTCCACAATGTAGCGTGCTAGGACCAATATTGTATACACTATTTACATCCGATTTACTGCAGTCTCTAAATGAACTGAAACCGATACATGTAACGTTCACCCTTAGATAAGGTACACGTCCTCCTATTTATCTAAACCACTGCCAGCTGCCACAGAGAGATGAAGCAAAAGTATCTTGGCATATATGTATCTAGATAGGCGCTTGACTTAGCGTAGTCACATATTTACAAAAAGAAAGCAACTGTTTTTTTAACATCTACATTAGTTAAGTAAGCCAATGGGATTTCTTATTCACGACACTATCACTATTTATCCAAATTATTACTAATTGTTGTTGTTTAAACAGATTGAAATTATTCATATCGAAAATTCTAATACAAATTTCATCTAATTTTCTCTTTATTTTTGATTATAGCCTACCAATTGTATTCGTCATTTGGACATTCAAACAAAACCAACAAAAGTTACAAAATATTCTATTTTTAACCGTTACGCATTCATGTGCCAGATTTCAGCTCAAACGAGTGTGTTAAAGTGGATCAATATTGTGCTATTCTAATCTAGATTAAAAATAACAACCAAATAAAACAGACATGTGAAGCAGGTTAGGTTAGGTTAGGTTTGCATGGTCAACATGGATGAACCTCACATTGTCACTTAGGCCAGCATAGGCCCCTTGTGACACCATATGTATTTCCTATTTCTACCGCAGCTACTGCGAGAACCACTTTGACAGTGTCGAGAATGTCGAGATCTGTTTTATCTCTTTTCCCGAGTTTTCATTTAAGTTATCCAGGAAGGGGCGCCCTAATAACGTCAGTCTCTTCCTACTGTGGGCCGGGCAGTGACATAGTAAGTGCTCGACCGTCTCATGCTCCTCGGCATTTCCACAGCTTCTGCAGATGACCCGGCAGTTTACCCCTAACCTTGTGGCATGTCTCCCTATTATGGCCTGTGAGAGCTCCCACAAAAACAGCTATCTGATATCTCTTGTGTTGAAGTACTGTTACTGTTCTTTTGAGAATATATTTTGGCCAGTTGAGTCTGGAGATTCTACACGTGCCAAGGTTGCACCATCTATTTGTTGCTATACCGATCATCTTTGATGAGATCTGTAGTTTATATGTAGCCATAGGTGTACCTACAGTGGCCTTCCCTGGATGGATATCAGCAGTGGTACCTCATCTGGCTAGTTTGTCCGCTTCACAATTTCCTTCTACATTTTGGTGACCAGGCGCCAAGATGAGATGTATAAGATAGTGCTCGGCAATGTCGTTAAGATATTTACGGCACTCCGTTGTGGTTTTAGTGTTGGAGCTGAAAGATTTCAGCGCTTTCAGCGCAGCCTGACTATCCGAGAAGATAAACACATGCTCTTGTGTATACGAGTATGACCTCAGGAAGTGCGTTGCTTTCTGAATGAGCTAGCATCACCGCCTGATAAACACAACAATGATCGGACAGTCTAAAGGATTCTCTAATCCCCAGATCCGGTGAAAATACACCTCCTCCTACCCGACCATCCAGTTTAGAACCGTCTGTAAAGATGTTAATAGCATTTCGGCTATAGTGTAGAAGGTTGTCCCATTGTAGTCTGGTGGGTATTATGACGTTATACTTTTTAACGAAGTTAATGTTTGGTATGCAGTAATCCGTATTTGATGGTACATTATCTTGTAATTTTAGCATCCTCCAGTGTCCGAAGGAGCTACCATGACAAGCTGAAGATTCCCTCATTCGAAGGGCTGTAACTATTGCCCTCTCTCTCGCAATGAGATAAAGTTGGGATTAAATGGAGCAGTATGTTTAGTGCAACCGTCGGTGTGGTACGGAGAGCTCCACTGCTACATAGTTCAGCACTCCTTTGCACCTTATCCATTTGCTTAAGAGTGGAAGCCCTTTCTAGTGCCGGCCATCATCATCATACACATACTCCGTACAGCAAAATGCGCCTAACTACTGCATCACCTTCTTCCAATAGCTTTTTTGCACGCAAATATGGCTATGTTTGCCTTCTTTATACGCTCTTCCGTGTTTTGGTTCCAGTTAAGCTTACTATCCAGGATCACTCCTAGATATTTTGCGCATTCGCTGATAGTAAGACTTATATTGTGAAAATTGGGTAGAGTCAGCATCGTAATCTTATATTTTCTTGGAGAAACGCACTAGTTCTATTTTTGTCGGGTTCACATCCAGGCCGCAGCCAGAAGCCCATTTCGAAAGTACCGCAAGTGCGGATTCCATTAGGTTACATAGTGTTTGTGCGAATTTTTCTCTAATTATATATGACCACTACTTCGTCCGCATACGCTACTACATTATAGCCAGTCACCTCCATGAGTTTTAGCAGCTGGTGACAGGTGAAGTAAAACATAAGTAGCTTGTTCTGTGCTTGTTCTCTTAGTGGGTTATATATAGTTCGAATACTTTGAAACAAACCTCGTTTGTGCAATACATTTATGTATAGTATGAAGCTTATATATATACATATGCAAATACATAGTATGTAGTTGTGGCAAGTTGCATAAAGTAGCGCAAAAAACAGGAAAAAAAAAACCAAAAATAATTATAATCAAGTAAAGCGTGGGGTGAACATTGAAAAGAATCGCAGCAAATTGCGCGTAATTTCATACACGATTCACCTGATCATTCATAAAGGGATACAAGTGCACCTACCTATAGATTTACATATGCTGAAAGGACTTTATGTATTTATTGTAGCTGAGTAGGGCGAAAGTAAATGGAGCAAGCGATTCAATGCTGAAATTGTTCAATTTATGTTTGGTACAATATTTATGTGCAGTGCAATATCTTACAGTTCTGTAGCCACTGCAAGAGATATGAAGTATTGTTAAAAAAAAATAAAAAATTAACATAAAATACCATGTGGGAAATAACTCATTAAAAAAAATTAATATTGGTTTAAATTAAACTTCAATCAAAATTACATAAATGAATATTTTTAAGTAAAGCAGACTTTGCATATTCATGTGTTCACATATGAGATGCTGAGCTGCGTAGTTTTCTTTTTCATACTCGTATAAGAAGCACTCAGCCCGCCAATTTTGCTGTCATTTAGAAGAATTCTTTCAAAGTGTAAAAGATGGCAGTTTCGTGGAACTGTGAAGAGCAATCACAGTATTGCGCACGAACCAATCACAGGGAATCAAAGCAACTTAAAAGCAGTCGTTAAGCCGAATCAAACATTAACAGCAAAATAAATCAGTTTAAATCTAATGGTTAATATATGGTTAAGTTAATTTATCTAGGATATTTTCCGTCTCTTTAATGAAACGGAGAATAACCTACGACGAGGTGCTTCTCATCTTATCAGATGTAATAAAGGATCAATTTTCGTCATCCTCTGCACTATGTTTCTGAGGAGAGACATATACTATTGATAGTTGTTGGAGGATATCTTAGCATTGAAGAGCCAGTCTCGAGAAAAAATTCCAAGAGGTCAATGCTTTGGCTATCTGAAATAATGGTTATTTTGGCTCCTTTAGGACTTTTATCCAAAAGATGTCGGGCGCATACCTCAACGGCATGGACCTCAGATTGAAAAACCGTGGGCCAGTCAACTGCCATGGCAATAGAGATCCTGGTGTTGGATCCGAAGACACCCGCACCAGTGCCCGTATCGGTAAGTGAACCATCAGTGAACCAGTTGATCGTAGATGGTTCAGATAGTTCAGTACCAGGGCTACCCTCCTCCCAGTCTGTTCGACTGGGAAGGAGTGGGATATGTTCAAATTTTTCTTACCATAAATCAATTGAAGATTTTAAATTCAACATGGCCTATTTGCAAAATTTACCAAAATTCATTACCAATAGAAACATCCGTACCTTAAAATTAGCTCTTTTACTAATATCAATATAGCAGCACTAAACAAATGATATACAAGCTAATCGCACTAATCAGCCAATAATTCTAATTAATTCACTTTCTCTCCTTTCCATCGACCAAGCCATTGTATGGCTGCCCACTGAATAAGCATATGCAATGCAAGGTAAAAGACTGCCAAAGAGAATTATGTGAACGTCATGTCTTTGGTGTTGTTGTTTGATGCTACGATGTGCCCTCTCATTTCCTTTCTCTGCTTGTTTATTTATTTGTTTCAAATGCTGTAAACTTTCATTTACTACTTTATATCACTTATAATTCACAAATAGTTTTTACATATGCTTTCACTAATTTATTTATGATCTACTGTTTGATAGCGATTTTCTATGTTTAATGCTCAAGCCACACAGCTACGCTATAAAATACTTTAGCTGTTTAAAGCTCCTTGCTAATAAAATATTGGACTATTCTTGCAAAATAAATAGGTAATATGGTACGTTTAAGAAATCGGGTGCAGTTTTAAGCATGCGCCACTTTAGCTACTCATTTATCTATTATATTCCTTGCACTTTCATCAAATTTAACAATAATCTCTTATATTATATAGCTTAAAAAAAATCAAAACTGTATCGTTAATCGATCTATAATATAAGCCCAATGACAGCAATTTGTTTTAACATATGTTTTTGCATTATTATTTCATTTAAACATTTATTTATTTGTTTTGTTATTCTGTGTTTTTAAGTTTACAGAAAACGTTTTGCATATGAATTTTGATCTTTAAATTTATTTTTATTTTTTTAAATTTTTTTTGCCTCTTATATGAAATACAAACGATTTACATAGATACATACTCGTAGGTCCATATCACATTCATTTTGCATTTTGCATACGAAATTTATGCCTAGTTGATAAATTACGTCTAGTTTTTAAGCCATTTAGTTAAGCGCTGGATTATGATTAATAATAATATTTTTATATTCTATCTATTTCGATCTGCTTCGATACTAAGCTGATCTATGTAGATACTTTTCGACTATATGCGTATCTTATGTGTCTTTTTTTGTTGTATTTTTTTTTTTAAATTTGTTTAAATTATATTTCGTTGACTTTCCTGCTGTGTTGTTCTCGTTGTCGGTTTGCTCAATTTTCATAAATTTACATAAATTAAAAATTATTAGCATTAATTTTCATACAACATACTAAAAACAAGAATAAACGTTAACTTCGGTTGAACCGACGCTCGAAAACCATTCACACCAAATTTTAAATAGTATTGTAATACATAAATATGGTGGATTAAATAGGGGCTACCCCAAAAAGTGGGTGGTACACGCCCACTAGTAGATGTGTATGAAGCGATGTAGTTAATGTGTAAGATGACGCCATATCGAATTTCAAGTTGATATTGACGTTTTCCATACAAATGCATAAAAGTGAACTGTGGGTTTAGATGGGAGTACCTCAAAAAGTGGGCGGGACACGCCCATTAGTCTATATATGTTAAGCGGCTGTCGATAAAAAGGCACCATATCGCATTTCAACCTAATATTGACTTTAATAAAGTTTTTCTTACAAAAAGTCAATGTGGACCATAGGTTTGTATGGGAGCTACCCCAAATAGTGGGCGAGTCCCACCCACTAATGTATATGTCAAGCATCCGTCCACTAAAAGTTACCATATCAATTATTAAGTTGGTATTGACTACAATAAAAAAGTGTTTCATACAAAAAGTCAAAAGTGGGCGGTGGGTTTGTATGGGGGCTACCACAAAAAGTGGGCGTGGCGGGTCAATCTTGACACTATATTAAACTGCAATAATTAGAAGTGTGCAAATTTTCAACAAGACAGCTTAAAAATTGGTCCCCAAAAATGAGCAAAAACATACAGACAGACAGACAGACAGACAGACATACAGACATACAGACATACAGACATACAGAGGAACATGGCTAGATCGATTCGTCTCGTCGAGCTGATCAAGAATATATATACTTTATGGGGTCTACGATGCCTTCTTTAATGCGTTACAAACTTTCAGGAAAAACTGATAATACCATTGCACTCTATGTGTGAATGGTATAAAAACTGGTAGCGTAGTGAAGTGTTTTGATATTTGGGTGAGCTCCTTCACTAAAGACGATGATACAGCAACCGATCTGAGTTTTTGTATGAGTCCAAAATTTACTAGAGTTTTAGAACCATCTATAGTAATCAGTGACCACTTTCTTACAAAGATCTATTACAAGATATCAAAAGACCTAGTAGAACCCTCTGTGTAGCAGATAAAGCTGTCGTACATGCAAATCTATCATTCTGATATTATACAAGTTTCTTCTAATTAGTGTAGAAATAAACTATTTAGGTATCTTGGAGAGAAAACTGCCAATGTTACAAAACAGTAAAAATTTTGAATTTTGACATCTTCACTGAATTTATCAATTCTTCGGTATTTATCCATAGATTTTCTTCATCCATATCTTGTTTGCTTCGTAAAAGTCCAAGCTATAAATTGAATATAATTTGACACTTACTATTTTGGCCCAAAAAATTGATATTTTTGCATATGTTTCGGTCCATAACATTTAAGCTACAAAACCGATTGGAAAAATGTTAGTCATTTTTTATGGTATATTTTATGACCTTTAGTATGACGTTCTTAACGACCTACTCGAACATTTTTAGCTTCAGATATGACCTAAATTGTGAAACTATCTCCGAAAAAGAAAAGTTGAAGAAAATAAAAAAAGTTCTATCTCGGAATCTTATCCATTTTTTATTATGATTTTCGTGTTTTGTGGGTCATAATACTACATAAGAAAAAATAGCATTAAATGTACATGAATTGTTTTTTTTGTTTTTTTTTTGTAATTAATATTATCAGAGGTAAATTTTCACAAATCTTATGCAACCTAGGCCAAAAGCAATTGGAAGAAGATGAGGACGCCAGGCATTACAACCTAAGAAAACTTTAAAAATATCTCATATACTTATATTTATTATTACAAAACGTATTGAACTAGTTTAGATTACATTAGGTTAGGTTTGCATGGTCAACATGGATGAACCTCACATTGTCACTTAGGCCAGCATAGGCCCCTTGTGATACCATATGACGTTATATATTTGCTTAAGCGTAGAAGCCCGTATATAACCAGTGGATGATAGATGGAGAGAATCCCCACCTTCTTCCAATAGCTTTTTTTGCACGCAAAGATTGCTATGTTTCCTCTTTGTTCCAGTTGACTATCCAGGATCACTTCTAGGTATTTTGCGCATTCGCTGATAGTAAGTCTAATATTGTTAAGTTTGGGTAGCGTCACTAGTTCTATTTTTGTCGGGTTCACACCCAGGCCGCAGTGTTTGTGGGAATTTTCCCCTAATTAACACCACTATGTCATCCGCGTACGCTATTACATTATATCCAGCCACCTCCATGAGTTTTAGCAGTTGGTTCGCCACTATCCCCCACAGAAGCGGAGAGAGTACACCCGCCTGTGGGGTTCCTCTACTGACAAATCTTCTGACCGATGCTCCCCCTAGTTGCGAATTCACAGCTCTGCTGGTTAGCATTTTGCGAATGAGAACAACCAGAGACGCATCGACCCCAACATCTGTCAGAGACCTGATGATAGCGACTGGGAGAACGTTAATATAAGCACCCTCTATGTCACTGAATGCAGCTAAGGCAAATTCCTTTGCTCTATTGATTTCTCGATAGTGTGTACCAGGAAGTGCAAGGCTGTTTCTATTGATTTACCTTTGCTATACGCATGTTGAGCGTTGGAAAGAAGCGAAGGGTTGACGGTGCTTCTTATGTGATCGTTTAAGAGTCTCTCTAAAGTTTTTAGTAGAACGGATGCTAGACAAATTGGCCTAAAGTCCTTGGGTTCGGCGTGAGAGGCTTTACCTGCCTTTGGTATAAATACTACTTTGACTTCATTCCAATTTGATGGAATATGATTAAGGTTGAGACAGCTTTTAAAAATTGTGTAGAGCCAAGGTAAAATATACTCCTTCATATTTTGTAGCTGAGCTGGGAAAATACCATCCGGTATATCCGGAATTGTATCAATAGCCCACAATATTTTCTTTATGCTTATTATGTTTGATATAAGTAAGTATATCAAACATAATATAAGTAAGTAGCGGAGAGACTCTTTCCCTGCATTACTATTTCATAATATATCTTTATAAACTGTCTCTTTTATAGTCGTGTGAATAGTATTTCAGTATATTTTCCTACAAGGAAAGTTTATGTTAAACGTTTATAAATTTGAATGAATTGAATGTGTTGTCATTAGTTACAGAAAGATTTCGGACTCGATACGAGTATTAAAGAAAAGCGATAAATAGTTAGAAATATTATTGGCAGCAGCAGCGAAAGAGCAACAAATGCACTAAAGCACAGAACTCGATGCTCCTCTTCCTGTTGCAGATTAAAGCAAGCAATTTAATTTTTGTACCATTCACACATAATGTGAGATGGTACTATCAGTTTGTCAGAAAGTTTGTAACACATTAAAGGAAACATCGTAGACACCATTAGGTATATATATATATATATATATATATATATATATATATATATATATATATATATATATATATATATATATATATATATATATATATATATATATATATATATATATATATATATATATATATATATACATATATATATACGAATCGAGACGAGACGAATCAATCTAGACATGTCCGTCTGTCTGTCTGTGTACTTTTTTTTTAATTTAGTTTTGACTTAGCTGAATCCTGGCATAGAGGCTTATTTTTATCATAAACAGATAGACTATCAATGTCCCAATGTGCCACGCCTACTTTTAGAGGCAGCCCTAAATCAAACTTACCACTTTTTTGTTTTTATAAGAAAAACTTTTTTTTTACAGTTGGTTTCAGCTTGAAATTTTGATACGGATGCTTCATAAGAACTGATTCTTTACATATGTATATACTAATGCCTCTTTAAGGGATAGTCCCCGTAGAAGCCTACATCCCACTTTTGGATATGTAAAAACCAGTTTTTACAGTTAATGTCAACATAAATTGAATATGGTGATTTTTTATGCACACATTCATAAGAAACTATCTAAAATCAAGAAAATGTACTTGAAACAAAGACCATCCGGTAACGATAGTAGAGTAAAGTGTGTTTTGCTCCCAACAAGAATAATGGTCTTGATTTCAGACCGCTTATTACAAGTCGAAAATTCTTATTTTTAAGACCAACAATTCTTATTTTAAGATTATATCTCAAGAAGTGGGAGGGACACGCCCACTAGTCTATGTATGTTGAGCGGCTGTCCATAAAATGGCACCACATCGATTTTCAATCTAATATTGACTTTAATAAAGAAGTTGTTCTTACAAAAACACAAAAGTGGGCAGTAGGTTTGTATGGGGGCTGCCCCAAAAATTGGGCGGGTTCCACCCATTAATGTATATGTGAAGCGTCCATCTACTAGAAGCTACCTTATCAACTATTAAGTTGATATTGATTACAATAAAAAGTTTTTCATACAAAAAATCAAAAGTTTGCGGCGTGTTTGTATGGGGGCTACCCCAAAAAGTAGGCGTGGCTGGTCAATCTTGTTACTCTAATAAAGTGTAATAAAAGGAAGTGTATGTGCTAATTTTCAACTAGATAGCATAAAAAATGGGACCCAAAAAATGCGCAACAACATAATAATGAAAAACTATTTTATTGCACTCAATATAGACAATATAGCTTCACATAGAGAAATAACTGTGTTTGCCCCTTTTTAGGAGCAGTTCCATGCAAACCCATCAACCAGACTTGGAATACCATGAAATACTTTTTCACTTAAGGCACAATCAACTTGACATTTGACACTTTGTGGCTTTGTATGAACGGTCGTTTCACATAATTATTGAGGGCGTAACACGCCCACTATTAGGGGCACACTTACAATTCACGTTTAGGCTATTGGATTTTTCCAATTTTTGTTTTTAAAGCTGCTACATTTACAGCTTCATACTTCGTGTGAATCTGAATGGTATGAGAGCTTCGATTCCACCGAAGTTAACATTTTTTCATGATTAAATTTTAAATAGAAGAACTGCACTGAACTCAACTGAGCTCAATTTGCTTAAAAATATAAAAAAAAAAATTTGAAAGAAATTAAAATAAATTGGCGACAGATCAAATATTGCTTTCTTTTTCTTTCCAATAGTTGCATATCTCATTCTCTCTTACTCTCTCTCTCTCTCTCTCTCGCTATCTCTCTCTTTCTCTCACTCACTCTCCTTTTGCTTACTAAACAAATAGAGTAAAAGTTGCTCATAGACTTTGCAACTCACTTGAAGACTTTGCTGGCAACTGTTGCATTAGTTTCTATTAGCATGTTGTTGTTGTTGCTGCTGCCGCACTGTGGCAAGGCAAATAGGAAAATTAATAAGGAAGTTATTCACAGTTGCAGCAGGAAGGCGCAGCAGCAGCAGCAGCTTCAGCAGCAGCAGCACATTAACAACACTCACAGCAACAACGACATTCATGCCTGCATTTAAGTATCTTCGTCGTCGTCGTTGTCGTTGTCGTCATCATAGTCATTGCTGCTACCTGCAGCAAGTTGTTGCACATTGAATACTGCCTTTGCTATTGCTGCCACACCCATGCACACTTACACACTCACACACACACACACACACATTCTCATCATTATTTCATCTGCAGCGTAGAGTTGTGTAGTGCATCATCAAGTGCTTTGCCATTAGTTTGCCATATTTTCAACGATGGCACATATTGCTTAAGTTTTGCCGCATGCAGCATTTGCAGCAACCAAAATGGAGCGGAGCGGTGGCTCTGCAACAACCTCGTCACCATCACCATCATCATCATTGGCAGCAAGTTTTACCTTCTAATTAAGCAGTAGCAGTTAGAGTTTTTTTTTTTTTGTGGTTTTATTATTGTAATCGCTGTTGTTGTTGCTGCTGCCGCTGCTGCCGCTGCTGCCGCTGCTGCTTGAAGTTTTAAAGTGACTGCAAACCGAATTAGTTGCAGTAGAAATTTAATAACGCAAAATTAAAATGCAAAAAAAGGGGAAAAATAATAATAAAGCAGTAAAAAATCAGCTCAAAAGTACTTAATAGAGAAGTTGGATCATATAAGACATAATATATTGTATAAATAGCGCTTTTCTTGTTGTTGGTGAAGCATACATTCAATTCTGATGTAGATAAAAACGATGAACCATCTAGTTCAATGCAACCGAAGCAGACCTTTGCACAATTTTTACAACATAAAGGCAGTAGAGCTGTAGAACACAAGGCAAACTATACTTTATCAAAGATTTGAATAGACAAATTAGAACATCTTATAGGCAAACATGAACAGCACTAGCTCCTTAAAAATTGTGGTCAAAATCAGCTAAACATTATACTTAAAAGAAAAAAGATTCATGTTTATCTTACCGCAGAGATAAGCATATCCACTTTCAAATTCAGGATTACAATACACATCCAAGCAAACTTTAAAACACTAAGATTACACATAGTGAGGAAGCAAAAATCGGAGTAGTTTCAAGCAACGACAGTGACAATCAATTGTGGATCTAAATTATTCATAACAGCACTGTATAGTCCTCCGCGAAGAGTGTCCGGAGGCATCAATATAAGGAACTACTTAATAGATTTATTGTAGCATGTCACTTCAATGCAAAGCACACACAATGGGCTTCGAGAGTGATCACCACAAAAAGTCTAGAGCTACTTTTTTACAGCTTCAGCGGAGAGTATATCAAAAGACTCTTGAAGTTCAAGTTTGAAGAATTAGTATACCCTTGGACTCCATGGCAGGGTATCACTGCGAACGATAGTCCACGCAACTCACGAATGTCTACCTCAGTGTGACTGCAGCACGAGCACTATATTATGCGCGTAATAGCGAAGTTTTTACTGGTAAGTCCGATTGTAAAGTGTTATGTACCATTACAAATGTTTTGAAACGCATATTCAGAAAATGTCAAAAAATTTCATATAACTAAAGTTCGAAATATAAGAGATTGAATATACCCAACCCAAGCGGTATTGGAGCTCATGGAGGGGGCACTCATCCGAAGCTTATTTTCTATTTTCTTGGCGCCGAAATGAGTCCAACGGCCCCAATATCAGGAAAATCGTTACACCTATTTAAAAGTCTCTGAGTATGGAGAATTTCAACTTCAATGTTGTAGAGAACTTCGTCTATCTGGGAACAGAAATTACCAGCGACAACAACGTCAGCCTAGAGATCAGACGAAGAGTCACGCTTGCTAATCTATTGAAAAATCTTAAAATCTATTAGACACCGACAATCGCGGTCCTGCTCTGTAGCGCAGAAACATGGACCCTGACATCAACACATACAGCGTTTTTAGGAGTGTTCGAGAGAAAGATTCTTCGTAGGGGTTTTCTTAGTCCTTTTAGAGTTGGGGTCGAGTTTAGGACCCGTATGGTCCAAGATATATGATGAGCTTGACGTAGTCCAGCGTATTAAATTCCACACAGTGGTCGTAATAACCAAAATTAAAATATAATAGATAGAGAGATTAAATTTGGTACAGTTGATTATTATGACATATATAAAAATAGGACAAAATTTCAGACGGATCTGACCACTCCCACTCATACCGCCCATATAAACCATAATAAGAATCTTTAGATTTTGCACTAAGTATATTGTATTTTATTTAGTACATTTGTTAAATGTCTTCTGCTTCGAGCTATGGATATCGAATATGGATTTATAGTTTCATAATCTGCATCTGCATCTGCATCTGAATCGGATTCAGATTCGAGTTTTTCTCAATATCCATGCACATCGTCAACAATTACAGTTGGTTCAGCGAAAAGCTCAAGTACTTCTGGCGGCAATTTTCCTTTCTTTTGGTTTAACCTTTTGTTAAAAAAAAAGACTTACTTAATCTATCCAAAACAAACCGTTTCGACTCGAAAAATAAGTACACAACAATAACAAAAGCAGTTTGGTTATAAGCAAGCATTACTTTTATCCAACTTATCCATATCTACAAAAAATAAGTATACTACTCGTTTATTCGTTTTGGTTGCGTTTGGTTATACTCATTCGCATTGCATTTTTACTTTGCTGGTCGATCACTTCTACACTCAGAACTTGTTGAAGTTTAGAAGTTCGTTTAGCACATAATATGCGAACGAGTTGGCAGTTCCAACAGTTTGGTAAAAAAATAGTGCTTTAAGTTTTGTGAATAATGTCAAATGTGCCACGTGTATAAAATTTTCAGAAATTCAGAATCAGTAGACGCTGCGTGACATCACATTTTGTTGAAACATAAGAAAATATTCTGCGCCGCTATGTCGAAGGAAAATACTGTAAAATCGTTTAAAGTTGGTGATTTGGTGTTTGCCAAATTGAAGGGCTATCCAGCATGGCCAGCGAAAATCATGGAACTTACGAATAAAAATAAATACAAGGTTTACTTCTATGGCACCGGCGATACGGCAAACATCAAAGCCAACGATATTTATACATTTGCGGGTAACAAGGAAAGATTTGCTACAGCGAAAAACATGAAGCGTAAAAAGTTTAGGGATGCCGTCGAGCAGATTGAAATGGCCGCCGCAGCCAATGATCCAGGACCAGTAGATTTGCCCGCTGATGATTCAAGCGAATACGAAAATGAAACAACAACAACAAGTGGCGACACATCGGTACAAAATGTTGCTGCACCTCCAGTCAAGCAGCAGCTGGCTCCCACCACAGAAGATGTTCGGCGACGCGTACAACGAGGTGCGCCCATTAAGAACGCTAGCAGTCCTTCCGAGTCGCCAGAAGGTTTACCGCTACAAGGTAAATTCTGTATACATTAGAATTTTTTGCAAACTTAAACCTAACCTAACCTAACCTAACTTATCTCTGGAGACATTACAGCAAACAGCAACATCGAGGACGGCGAAAAGCCTAATGCAACAAGTACAAATGTAAGTTGTAATTATTTGGTGTATATTTTAGTACAAAAGTTGAACTAGTCGTATATTATTTTGCACACAGATTGGAAAAAACATGTTATTGGTCTGTTTGCCGGGCGCCAAACACGTTGGCATCAATCTGGACTATGGCAAACCGCAGGCATTTAATAGTATTGCAAAAAAGGTCGAATGGCACCAAAATGCAATCGCCGATGCTGCGGATTTGAAAATGAAGCTCGAGACAGAACAAGTTGACATAAAAAGCATACGAGAGCGTGTCCATTTACATCCAATACGGGGTGATGTCTCAGTTGACGAGTCTGAACGCTTCGTTGAAGAGTTAGACAAAAAATGCCATGTGATGTCAATAGAAAGCAAATTCAATTTGCTTGCAAAGCAGTTGCTCAAATTTATAAAACTACCGTGTTCCAATGTGAGCGAATGTTCGAACCTGCTGGGAGAGGTTCAAAAATTAAAATTAACTAAGCTTATGTTGTTGCGCAATCCGGAATGTGTGGATGTTATACGACAACTTAGTCGCCAGAAAACAAATAATAAGCTCGATGATGAGGAAACTATGCAGCAAATGCGCAAATTTGCCGAAAAAATTTACATTTCATTTCAAAATTTTTTTGCACCGATCGAAACGCAAGACTTCTGGAAAGCTTTCTCCGAGGAAGTTAAACTCTTTAATATTATCACTTCGAATATGAGTGAAGCTACACGTTTGCTGTTAAATGCTAAAAACTATGGCAAACTACTTAAAAATCGAAAGTCGTCATTGAAGAACTAAAAAATTTGCAGGCGATTAACGCGATTAACACGGGACTACATATCTTCCATAAATAATAATAACTTTAGTTGTATCGTAAGTTAGTCACATGACAATCATCGCCTTTATATTATGATTTCTGCTTTGCTTGAAGCCAACGATTCGCTCGAAAGGACGTGCTGCTGTATCTGTCAAAATAATTCTTATTAAATGAAATGATTCAACTTATTTAGAAGATTAGATTACTTTCATCATTAATTGTCCCATTCGATAATACAATATAATAAATATTAAATTGGTTTTACCATTATTTAAAACTAAAATGTGAATTTTTTTAAAATATGTGTTTATCTTTTGCATTTTTATTATAAATACATGCTTTACGTATACCGCATACGTATTTCGATGCCGTACACCCCTCGTTTCGAAATAAAATTTTTCCTGATCCCGTCAGTTCCAATGTTTTTCCAACTATGCCGTGGGGGATCCGAAGAATCAAATGCTCGGTGAAACATATCCGTTGTTAATGCGGCTATTTTTCTTCCTTGTGACAATTTGTCGCGTTTGTAGAACTTATTTCGGGCCTCGGAGGCATTTTCCCCTAACACAGCCGACGGGAACTGCAGAAGCCGTAATAATTTGAGATCCGTGTACTAATATCTTCTGCACGGTCGTAGACATTGGATACCACGTATAGTTTTTCATATAATTATAAGGATGCAGTTTTATTACAAAAATTGTGAAACTTTTGTGGACTTATTTCATATTCACATGAGATGGCAATTAAAATTATCCTAAAGCATTGAAGTACATTTACATCAAATTCGATTTAGTCGATCCATCAAATCCGTAGCTTATGATTAACTTGACATCGGTTATGCTTTTAAATTGAGTAAAATGATCTTTTTGAAAAGTAATGATTCTTTTTGCAGTATGGTTTAGCATATTTTGTTATGATACTTGCGCCAAGATTTCAGTTACTTTAATACCAATGGGTCTGCATTCCAACTATACTTTCGTTCTACAATTATTTTGAAATAGTGGATTTTAACAGGAAAAGCTCAATTAGCTACTACGTTGGCAAGGTCTTTCAAATACCTTTCAAATGAATGCTAAACTGCCGCTATAACACAATTCCTACTTAAAGAAATGTAGGTGAAAATAAATTTTAAAAAGTACATATTGCGATTTTGACGAAAATTTGAAACCAAATTTTCGTGCTCATATTAAGAGTGCTAATGCATTGCGAGATTGGGAAAATTTTGCTCTGCAAACATGGAGAATTAACAAAATTAATCCAAGTGATGTACTAGCTTCCGAGAAGTGACTGTCCAGCAGTATTTCTAAATAAGCAACAACTGCAGAAAGCGAACAGCGCCAAATACTTAGGGTTTCATCGCGACAAGCGACTCATGTGACGAAAACATATAACATCACAAAAAGGAAACAACTGGGGCTTAAACTCACTAGTTTATATTGGTTTCTAGGTCCAAGTTCACAGCTATTACTTGATAACAAAAGATTGGGTTACATGTCAGTGTTTAAGCCAATTTGGATTTATGATCAAATGTTAAGAGTATAGGCTAATTACTGTGAACGTTTTCTACTTAGATATTATTACAGACGAATGACGTATGATAATTTTAATAATTGTTACTTTTGGGGTGAAAATGTTGGAAAAAAAACCTCTTGAAAACTTAAAGATTAACTTACTGCTAGGTGACTAAGCCAGATCATTTATGTATATGAGGATATATTGATTCGTGACATTTGCAAGAAAAATTTTGCGATAATCGCGATAAGCTAGCAACTACCATTTCAATGTTGGCTCGATAATGAAGCTCAACCGTAGAGTGATGCCAGGGGCGATTGTGGATAAAGTTTCAAGATTTTGTTTTGCCGGATTTGCAGCTGGTTTATGTGACATTTGGCTATATCTGATCATACTGGTGCGCTGTAAAACGTTACCGATTGGTAAATAGACCTCAACAGAAACATTTCGTTTTCTAAATTTAACCCCGAGTTTCTGTTTATAAAAGTGTAAAGAGTGCGAACCACAGCTTTTAGTTTTTTGTTTATGTCGTTTATATGATTCTTAAATTTAAGTCTCTTGTCCAGAGTGATGCCCAGGTATTTGACATTCGGTTTTGCACTTTACATTTATCGGCTGCAGTGGGATAATGCTGGGAAGTCGGCTATATATATGTATATATTATACAGTATACTCGAAAGGCAGGAGCCTTGCGGGCAAACCTGCTGGGATATTTACTGTCGTTGACGTTGCTTTTTCTAAGCGGACGACAAAGAATCGGTTTTCTAGAAAAGTTTGAATTATATTTATGACCGCTGGAGGAAAATTAAACAAAATTAAACAACAATTAAGAAACCGTACTCCTTTCGGAGCGAGTGCTTTTAGACATAGATTATGAATTCTGTCGATCCCAGGAGACTTCGTCTTCGTCTTCGTCTTCTTCTTCTTTAGCTTTTTAAGTATCTCTTTTATGACGTTAGTACTAACAAGGTAGTCATTTTGGGGGCTAACTGAAGCTTCCGCTAACGTAGGTATTGAGGCTTCAACGGCAGCTTTGGTCACTGAAGCCTGCTGCAGAGCTATGGTTTAAACTGAAATATTGAGCCAGCGCCTCACCCTTCTCTTAGTCAGTAGCATAACGATTGTTTTTGGATATTAAAAGTTGGTATTTTCCTATGCTTCTATGCTGATGATTTTGGAAATTTTCCAAAAGGGGGAAGAACTAAGGATGAGAGAGCGATATTCCAGGCCTTTCGCCACTTTAGGATAATAAGGTCAGCCTCCTGTCTATACCTTAGACAGTTGCGCCGTCGGATATTTCTACTTTTAATTAAGTTTGGGATGCACTGTGGCAGCGACTTTGTCATGAATTCAATTCGTTTTTTAGGAATACTAAAATCTTTGACTCTATTTTATCAATTACCACCATACAAATAAATAAAAAAATATAAATATTTCGGCACAAAATTGATATCAGATGTTTTGTGAGTTGCAAGTACGCTTTCGTCACCTGGTTTTTGACTCTTCAAAAGGTTTCTTATTTGATAATTAATGTTGAAAAAATATTTCGCTGGCAAGTTTAATAGATAAGCTTTAAAATGCGCTACAAAAAATATCTATTGCACGCAAAGTTATAATCATTTGCGTGTAGACTTCTTTTAAAGACCGCAAAAATTCCAAACCATTATCCATGGCAGCATATTGGCAAACCAATATAGCATTTGAAAGTCTGAGTTATATAGTTTTTGTTTATGGCTTAATAGTTTTGTTGTTGTTGTTGTTGTTGTTGTTGTTGTGTATTCGATTTAATAACTAAATCGCCGCTTAGCAACTTTCACTGTACATAACTAAATATACATTCATGTACAATAGTATTTAAACACACAGTATAGTTGTAGTACTCTACTCGTAGTACTCGTACTCATATTTGTAAATACAATATCATGAGCCAGAGCGCGCTTGCAATTTCCGGCCTTGCGCATGCCTTGCGGTGTAGTATGCAGCGCCCAGCATCCGCCGTGCGACAAATGCAATTACGAATACCAGCGCCAGACGTGAGTGCATGAATGAATGAATGAATGAATGAATTAATGAGTGAGTGAATAGATGCATTTCCACAGTTGCACAAAAGCCACACAATCCAAAGAGGGAGAGAAAAAAAATAAAACCAAGTGAAAACCTAGTGAAAACCTAGTGAAAACCAAGTGAAAATCTATGAAAATAAAATGCTGCTGGTGCAACAAGTGCTGCGATATGCAAAATTTGCATGCAACATGCTGCAAGCGAGCGAGCGAGCGAGCAACGAAGCCAGCATTTTGCTGAAACTTGCAACTTTCTCAATGGTTTGTTTGCTTGTGTTTGCCTGTTTGTTTGTTTATTTCTGCCTTAACTACTGTGGTAAGCAATGCATTTCCGTTTGCCAATTCGCAAATTCATTGCTGTCGATTGCTGCTGATGAAGACGACGATGAATGCCGCTGCTCATGGCGATGGCGATGGCGATGACGATGGCGATGGCGAGTGCAGCAGCAGCAGCAACAATTGATATACTCTAAAGCTCTTTGTATCTACAACTCAACTGAACTCAACTTGACTCAAACTCCCTTCACTCCCACTTCACTTACATCGATTTGCATACAATTATGTGAAACAAGCAATTGATTTGCCACTCGCACACTCAATCATTGCTGCCGCTTCAGCGCCACCATTCGCCATTTGCTGCCAGTTCATGGCATAAATTGCCAAATGGCGCATTATGTTGCCCGCTACCAGCTGCAACATATTTAGCTTCTGCGAAGAAGTTATTAATTTGTGTCGCGTGCTGTCGTCGATTTAGTCCTGCAGCATTATGTCGTATCTCCCGTATATGCAAAAGCAATCTGTTGCTGTTCTCCTTTTCCAGCATCAATTTTTTCCTATACCACTCTTATAAACTTGAAAAATAATTTTTCAATAATTGAAATCGATATGAAGCGACATCGAGCAACAAGTTCACTTCTTACAGTGGATGCTTCATTGTGGTTTCGATAGAGACATAATAGACAATCATATTCGCTATGCAGAACATCATTGTGCATCAGAAGTTTACTGTTTGGAGTGACTAATAGAATGAGGTAGAGTAAACGGACATTGGGAAGTTGGGCAGGTGGGCAGAAGGACGGAGAGGTAAGGAGAATGGCAGCAACGCGTCGGGTACCAGCTAGTTCTTCATAAAACTAGCAAGTGTAAATGTCAGTTTCGGTGTCATTAACTATTGAAATTGTAACAGGAAGTTCTATTATTTTTAGAGCGAACTCGACTTTGTGATACCCAATACATTGTCGAAGGATCTTTATTTCAACCATAGAATTGTTTGGGAGGTATTTTCTAAAGTAATATGATCTGAACATACAAGTACTTTAGAACTTTCTGCTGGAAAAGATTGAAGCAACAAACACATGAATGTAACGGGTGTTTTTTATACCATTCACACATGGTGTGAACTGGTATTATCAGTTTGCCTGAAAGTTTGTAACGCATTAAAGGAGCCATCGTAGACCCCAAATAGTATATATATTCTTGATGATGCTCGACGAGACGAATCGATCTAGCCATGTCCGTCTGTCTGTCTGTCTGTACGTCTGTATGTTGTTGCACAATTTTTGGGAACCAATTTTTATGCTATCCAGTTGAAATTTTGCAAATATACTTCTTTTTATTGTAGTTTAATAGAGTTTCAAGATTGACCTGCCACGCCCACTATTTGGGGTAGTTCCCATACAAACCTACTGCCCACTTTTGACTTTTTGTAAGAAAACTTCTTTATTAAAGTCTATATTAGGTTGAAATGCAATGTGGTGCCTTTTTATGGTCAGCCGCTTAACATACATAGACTAACGGGCGTGGCCCGCCCACTTTTGGGGTAGCTCCCATACAAACTTATGGTCCACTTTTGACTTTTTGTAAGAAAACGTTTTTTTTATTAAAGTCAATATTAGGTTGAAATGCGATATGGTGCCTTTTAAGAAACAGCCGCTTACATAGACAATTGGGCGTGGCCCGCCCACTTTTTGAGGTAGCTCCCATACAAACCCAACGTGCAATTTTGTGTTTTTTATGAAAAAATCCTTCATTTAGATCAATATTAGCTTGCAATTTGATTTTGTGGATTTTAATGGACAACCGCTTCATATACTTATACAAAGGGGAGTGTCCCGCCCACAACTGTTGTTGATTTAGAGTGCCCCAATATCGAACATTCTGCGTTTTAACACTACGTCACAGCGTTAAAAGTGCTTCAATGTGTTAGCGTAACCAAGAATTGATTTTGAAAAATATATATCACGATTTCAGCTCTATTGCCGTTTGTGCTTCATGGTAAAAGTTGTACTGATGTAACTGTAGATTGGCATTTTATTTGATTCGGGTACCACAGAAAGAGTAGTAGTACAGAGTAGTACCTGTAGCAACCCATTTTTGCGTGCTCGTGTGAACTTTTTGTGTTTTCGTTTTTAATTATTTAGTTCTAATTTTTCATAAAATATCCCGCATATGATGGGACCACTATTTTCGTGTCATGATATCTGACTTGTGTTTCGTACAACTGTCAAAATATCACATAAAAATATTACTTTGTGATCGAACAATATTCACATTAGAGTTGGAAGCCGTGCCCCAGAGCTGTATGCCATACGTCTATAGCGGCTTTATTATTGTTTTGTACAACAGGATCTTGCTAAACAGGATCTTCCTAAAGTGAGGATCATGAATTCAATGATGTTCATCATTTTCAAAGTTGGATCGGGTTTTAAGATATTCGATATTAAATTTCTAAGTATAAATCGTAAACAGTTCCATTGAAATATCAAAAAAAAAAAAAAAAAAATTTACGATAAAACAAAATTCGGCCTTTAGATCGTTTAAACGCGCAAAGATGTTAACATGAGATTACTTCTAGCCGATAATACAAAAACAATACAAAAACTCTGCAATTAACATTTCACCTTTGATTTTTATTTAATTCACAGTAATGGACATTATAATACATGAATTGTTTATGCATAAATTGTTATGCATAAATGAAGCAGCAAACAAAATCTGCTGATGACGTCATTGGCATGTTTGGAACAGTACGGTTTATTATGACTGTTTCACCTGTTTTGCGCAGAGCTTCTGTTCTTTGTTAAATCTCAAAATGGCGACTATATTAGCCACTAATGTTATATTGGAAAGCAATATTTTACTGTTAATTAATGCCTAGATTATCATATGGTGAGACACCGTGACTAAATATGTCATTCTTTTTAATACTGGGTATCTCAAAAGAAAGTTCACATTTGATTTGCTGATTGCGTGAACGCAACTATTCCGAGGGGCGCGGAATAGACACCTTGTATATTATTTTATTTGTTTTTTTTTTTTATAAAGCAATTCAACTTGACTCTGTAGATACTTTAAACATATTGATACGTCACTTGATTCATGCAACATTCTCGCGTTTCCCCTGCAATCCCACATCGATACAAAGTCCATCTATATGTCTATCCATGTGGCTGTTTCTTCTGCATAATTATGATAAATTTTCAACTATCTGAACCGCCCCGAAATGACAGCGTGAGAATTCTTTTAAATTTGTGCTACTTGCTCAGAAAGCCCCACATCCCACATCCCATTTCCCACTAATTCAATGCTTCAACTTCATGCAACATATTTGGCTTTCTCCTCCTGCTACATTCGATACATTGAATCATTCTATCATTCATACATTTATTTATCTGGTCTTTAGTAGCTTGATAGTCATCATCATCATCATCATCATCATTTTTGTCGTTGTTGTTGTTGTTGTTCTTGTTTTTGTTGTTGTTGAAGTCATCAGCACCGCAGGTCGTAGTTCAATTAAATAATTTATTATTTAAATCGAAAGGAAATTGTTCGATACACGCAGCACAGGAACTGAACTGACATTGACAACAACTACGAACTGCAAATGTAGTACGGACAGACAGACGGACGGACGGTCGGACGGATTGACGGACGGACGGACGGATGGGCGGACGGAAAGATAGACAGTTGCTACGGATGAACGTATCAATGATTTTATTCATGGATAATGAATGGTCTACATATTGTGTATAAAGTATTTGCCCCATTTCTCCTCATCGTCATCGTCATCGTCATCGCCATAATCATCTTTCACTGTCGGAACATGAGAGCCGCCTGCAGTTGGCCAGATTCTATCCATAGGGTTGGTTGGTAATCATAGCTTCCGCAGCGCATTTAAGTCAAGTTGATTCATTGCGTCAGGGTTTACTTTACCCTTTGGCCATTTTAAGTTCAATAAATAATTATAATACCTAATACATGCTAATACAAAAATACAATATTGTGTATACCTATTGCTGTCATGAGGCATTTACGTGTACATTCGGTAATGTATCTATATGCTTAGTTGGTTTCTTTGATATAGTTTAAATTAATTTATTAGTTGGCGATTATTGCTCATCAATCTATGTTTGACTAATTACATAATTGAGAGTATTAACATATTTTATATTATTTCTATTTTATCTCTCCGTAGCAAATTAAACGACAAGAACAAACGACAGTTATGCACTTTAAATAGCTAAATCTGCATCCAAGCTTTATAATAGGAAGAAGGCATCATAGACCTCATAAAGTATGTATCTATATTCTTCATCATTTCGACGAACGGAGTCCGTCTGGGTACCAATTTCTACGTTGTGCAGATGTAAATTTGCACACAGACTTCTGTTTATTGCAGTTAACACGCCACGCCCGCTTTTTGGAGTAGCGCCCATAAAAAACCCCACGCCTACTTTTATTTATTTTATTTTTTGTATGAGAAACTTTTTTATGGCAGTCAACAGCAACTTGCTTCAATTGATGAAACAAGTTTATGGTAAAGATTTTTTGTTCCGTATTAAAGTGTATGAGTGGCTTAAGCGATTCATACAGCTCCTTCGAAAACCATTGTCATTAAAAAAGTACATAATTTGTGCCGAAATCTTCATTCCAATACATGGAAATTGATTTGAATTAGTTTGAAACTTAAATTTATTGCATTTTGAACGACAATTTAAGTTTTGTCATCACATCGATCTAAAATTGCTACTGATTTTTTGGCTCAATAAAACATTTTAAGCATTAGCCACGATTTGATTTGTCTGATTTGGCTCCTGCGACTTTTACATTTTCGAAGAGCTGTGTATGTAGATGAAAGAGGATCGTTCTGTAGACATAGAAGCCATTCAAATTGCTTGTAACGACATCAAGAAGTTTACACCGGCCAACGGTAAAAACTTCGCTTCCAGTGGACTAATTGCCACGAAGTCTTTAACTGTTGTTGGTAATATAAACAAGTAAGAGAGTTTACGACTTTGAAATACTCTACATACTGCAAGACAAAGATGGGCAAGGATGCTCGCCTTGCGAAATCACTCTTCGTATATACACATGTATCGAACTACTCACATGTATCTGTGTAATACATAGATGGGCTCGCCTGTGAATACTACGTGTATGATATAATATATCAGTTGAGCGATACATTTTAATCAAGACGACTGAAAATCACTGATATCAGTTGCTACTAGATATTCTAATTCACGGTGTATCAGTTATAAGTATATCATGCGTATCATCAACTTTAAACGTTGAAACTTTTTGTGCTGCTACCACTACATGTATGATGTATTACTCATACGCCGTGTATAAGAAACAAATGATACTCAATCACTGATATTTACAATATTGAGTAGCAACTAATATCAGTGATTTTTCAGTCGGTTTGAAATTCCTTGTGCATCTCATTCCATCTTATGAATTTTTATTACCGCCAACAATTTGTGCGTCTTATGTTTTGACGTATCCAAAATCTATTACAAAGTTAGTAAATTAGATATCTCGAATTATAGAGAGAATGCTAAACTAACAATAAGTGGTGTACCGAAAATGTACCTTGCACAATGGGAGTTCCAAAGTAAACCAAACTTTTGGAATAGAGCATTCATAGCACATTCTTGCCCAACTTCCAGTTAAAATATCATGACAATTGTTTGGCTGGATGCGGAGTTACTGACGTCGACTGGGATGGCTTTCGTGATGCTGATCATTGGGTGTCGTATGAAGACATTGCAATGTCATGTAAGGGTCAAAGGGGTTTTTACATCGAATTGTGGCTGGAAATGAGAAATGGATACTCCAGGATAACCCCAAAAAGAAAAAATACTGCGCTATGCCCGGCCTAATTGAACAGTCGTAATAATTTTTGATGGAATATAATGCAATGTTTGTGTGTGTAGCTATATTGAAGTGATTGTTATGAAGTTTTTACAGTGTATGACTATCGATCAGGAAAAATGGTCGGTGCCACGCCATTCTCATACCTTCATATCAGAAAGTACCCAGAATTTAGTATTACCCTCAAAAATGAACTACATAGAAAAGTCGAATAGATTTAATTATAATCATTTTAGATCATTGCTGCATTTTTTTTTCAATATTTCAAATTTGTTTGTGTCTCCCAAGTAGCCAGGCATCAAAAACTCATTTCAGATTTAATAATTTTTTCCATTTTCAAATACTTTGGCTTTCTAAATTCTCTGTGTCGTTGATTGTTCAAAGATTTTTATTTTTTCAAATTTTTTGAATTACGAAATTCTAAATATAATGGCAAATCGCGCCTTCTTCATACATTGCAAGGATAAAGTGAACGATATATTTGAACTCATGTGCTCTGCCGGTTACCCAGGCAATGTGAAGATTAAGTATAATGATAAACTGATGAAAATTGGAGAGAAGTATTCCGTATTCTCAATGGAGCACAACGAAGGCATATATTTTTTAGCCATGGGTGAAAGTGACCTGAAAACGTGCAAGGAAATGCAAATTGTTACCGATGAATTATTCAATTGCACTGAACAGGGCATTATCGATGTGGGTCATAGTTCGGTAACCTGCGTGGAGTATCCATTCGAAATGACAGATGAACTGGTTAGACACTGTATGGGGCGCCCTATGCCCCCATCTGAATTCACGGTTCTCCACTATACAAGTATCAATACGAAAACTGCCAAACTATTGACTATTGCAAATTGTGCGCATCTTATTGAGAGCCCATATCTGTGCATGCTGATTTCCATTGGAATTTGGATAGTATGGATTATTACGCGTTGGAGGAAATGAATGTCAATGGTTTGGCTTAATTACAACATATAGCAGTGACAAGCATTTCTATAACTATTTCATTACATCGCAACTTAAACAAAAAAATTATAAACAAGTTACGAGAAAGGTACGAAGGGAGTCACAATCAGTTCTTGCGCGTCTATGGAGTATTTAGGTAATGTGAAAGGTAAAAAAGCCACAAGTAATAAATTTTTCAACCATTGTATAAAGTTCTTGGATAAGATAAGTTACGTTGACTCAAATGAAGGAGAAATTGCTTTATAAACTTCTGACAATTTAGGGAACACTAAATGTTAAACTATTGTGTGTTTGAATTAATTCGTGGCGTTTCTTTTTTTAGAAAATTAAGGAAAAATGATTACAAATAGATTATTCTAAATATTGTCCCTCGCTAGCCAGAATTCTTTCCTACCTATCGGCCAACATAAGGATTTCGCATCGGAAGAACGACTCGAAGCAATCCAAGAATTCACCCATTTTTTGCAAACTTCTTAAGAAGTGAAGCGCTCCTCAGACAGTCCATGGGCCATCAATCCAAATAGATGGCAATCAGATGGAGCGATGTCTAGAGAATACGGTGCGTGGGGTAGAACCTTCCATTTGGCCGTTTTGATCATTATTGTGAAGGAAAATGATTTTGTTGTGTCTCTTGCCATATTCCAGCCGTTTTGCCTTTAATGCGTTGAGTTGAGTTCGGTACCGCGCCACCGTAATCGTTTCACTCAGTTTAAGTTGTTTATAGTAGATTACACTTCTTCGACAACAACAGTGGTAAGTGGAGACTATTGATACTCAAGGCTGTATTTGTTTTCTATTTCATTTCAGCATCTGGAGTAGTGTTCCTGGGAGTAGTGTTGGGAAAGAAGTTGCGCAATTATTCACATCCCATATCTTTAGTAACGAAATGAAAACTCCTGTCGACGCAGATGGTCAAATTTGGACCAAGAGTCGGACCTAGTATGTATTAATAAGTAAGTGCTTTTTTTTCGTCTCTCTTTTACAGTTAAAATAGACTAATTTTGTTAAATGATAGATCACTTTGCTGCTGACTGTGCGAAAATCAATGAAAGTTAGAATCGGTTACGAACAATGCGTGCAAAGCGTGCAAAGCGATGAATGATAAAAAACACATCTACATGGTCCCGTACGTACGTCCCGTAAGTCACTCCTACACATTTTCTTCAACTCAGCCCGCACACAATTGCTATGGCGCTATCATACATAGAAGTAAAACAGCACGAAGGTAACACTTAAAAAGCGAACAAGGGAGGAAAAATAACAACCAACAAGGAAACAAACTACATGCTCTAATCAAAATGAAACGTCTCACACTCAGTGTGCTTATTAATGCGAAAAGGGTTAGGAAAAAAAAGCGTAAAATTTTCACGATTCTGGAAAAAATCGGCGAAAATGTGGCAGCACGGCATGCTAAGCATATAAAAACCGTAAAAATTAAGCAAAACTCACACCTTAACACGATTTGAAGAGCGCAACGCCTCACTTTTTGTCGCGCACATGTGAGCTGAACTTTGGAGTGGATTCACGTATGTCTTCTCAGTCGAAAATAAAATTAGTTTGAAAGTCCCCGATGACTATAGCTATTTGGAACGGCTGCATAGATGAATTGTATGTGTTATTTCGTGTTATGGCACCTGCAAATTACACTTTCTGTCAAGCACAATGAATGCGTCTTCTTTAAATGATATATTGAAAGAAGCCTTTCAATATTTTCATAACCTTTTTGGACCTTTGCCTTGGATTTATTAACATGATAATGCCATATAGAGAGGTTTGCGAACAGTGGGCCATAGAAAACAGACTTAATAGACTTAAGAGGGTGTCCTCTTCAAGTGGCAAGGAGTGTATGTGTCACTTATGAGATACCTTGAATAACAATTTTCTTCAAAAATATTGTTGTTCTTGATAGGGTTTACTTAAAAACTATAATATATTTGTTTGTTAAAAAAAAGTGACATTAAGGCAGTTAGCTTAGAGTATGTACATTAACATAACTAACAAAAAATAAGGCTTAATGCCTATTTTGAATATCATTGGATGAAATCGTTGTAGCCGTCTACGACATGTATTAACGACCAGAGCCGCTGCTAAATGATTAACATGAGAAGCCAGTCGTTCATTATATCTGCTGTGGAAATTCAACTGTTCCATGACTGTTGGTATTTTCAAATCTCGATGTAGAACTTTATTGCGCATATACCAAGGAGCATCTGTTATTTTACGCAAGACCTTGTTTTGAAGTACTTTTATACGGTTTTATTTGTGGCAGCAGCAGTGCCCCATAACTGTATTCCATACATCCAGGTAGGCATAATGATTGTTTTGTAAACAAGCAGTTTATTTTCGAGATTGAGTTTACTACTTGGGCGAAGTAACCAGTTTAACTTTTTGAGTTTAGCGTAGCAAACTGCTGTGGTTTTTTGAATATGCTTACGCCAGGTGCCACGTCTTTCAAAGTTAAAACCTAAGTAGCATACATGATCAATATGAGGTATTACCAAATTGTTGAGCAAAACGGGCGGGCAGTTCCCTTGCCTCAATGAAAAAGTACAGTGACTAGACTTTTCGCTATTGACTTTTATATTCCAGCTTCCTGTCGATAGTTTGAGTTTGCAAGTATGGCCGCATTATCAGCATATGTAGCCAGAAGCATGTTCTCATTTACTGGAACTGGCAAATCAGCAGTATACAAAGTATAAAGGACGGGACCAAGCACACTGCGCTTATCTTCCACCTCGTCTGTGAACGCACGGTTAAGCACATACGACAATTATATAACAAACTCGTGATACTTTGATCAAGAAGCTTGCCAGGTTTCGGTATCATTATAATTACAGCGCACTTCCATTGAGATGGGAAGTGGTGGATGCGAATCATGGTATTGAAGAGTAGTACCAAAAACATTATTGCTTTATCAGGAAGCGCCTTTGCCACTCTGCCATCAATTCCGTCATACCCCGGTAGACTGCATATTTGCGCAGCTCTCTTCCAAAAAATTAGCGGTGTCTCGCACATCATCTAATTCAGCTAGATCGAAAAGTGTAACGCGTCCTTCATCCTTCAGCTTTAAATAATCGACAAGTTACAGTAGAATGATTGAGAAGCTCTCTAACATTATGTATGGACTCTATATATGCTGGCATAACTCAAAGAATTCAAACAATATATTCGACAAATCAGCTGATCGAAGTTTCGTTTGACTTGCAACTTCAATGTAAACACTTTTTCGCAACTACAAGTTGCAGTTGCTAGTTGCTTAACTGTTACGTGTATATAAACGAGGCATTATTGATGTCGTAATTGAAAATTATTCGGCCAACTATGTAACGTCTTTTGAAAAATGCTAATGACTTGAAATTGTTGAAAACTTTGGCACGAAATATATTAGCTATCCCTGTGAGAGAATCTTCTCTACTTCAGGCAACATGAGCAATAGGCGCACTAGACTTTTAATTTCCAACTTAAAAAAAGATTTTATTTCTTTATAAAAGTATGCAAATACACATTTAAAATATAATATGCAGATTTCAAGAACAATAGTTCCGGATCATATTTAAATAATTAAATTTAGGAGAACTGCAATATATATTTTTTATTTAAACTCTTGTTTTGTGTTCGGGTTACGCCGAGTCTCACAAAGAAAACCATGTCCATCTCTATTTATTTCCATAGATGTTCCTCTGCGTCGTGAAGAGCTCGCCACATTCACAAATATGTTTTTGACATTCAAGTTGGTTTAAATAAAATAATTCTTCGCCACTAGTGAGATTTCATTGCAAATGCATCGAACTATTGGGACCTTGAATTAATAATAAGCGTTTCACAGAAGAGTATGAACCACACTAGTATATGAACCAATATTCGAGTTTCCAATTTCTTGCCGCTAAAAGCTATTGTCATTGAGCGTCTTTGGCAACTTGTGTCATTTGTTTGAAACGTAAGCAAAAATACTAAATATTGCCTCGAACATGTCGAATTTCGTAGTAGATAAAGTATTTTTGCGGGGAGTTCTTCTTCATTACTTTACAATAATATGAAGAAAATTGGCCGCACTCATCGAATATTAGTGGAAGTTTACGGCTATCTGAACAATCGTGTCGGAGGTGGTTTGGTCGCTTTAAAAGTGGTGATTTTGAGCTCGAAGATAAGGAACGGCCGGGTCAAGCCAAAAAGTTTGTAGACGAAGAAGTTAAAACATTTCTCTATGTGGACCAATGCCAAAAGCTTCAGGAGTTGTCAGAATCATTGGGAGTGAATGAATCGACAATCAGAAAACGTCTAAAAGCCATGGGATTGATTCAAAAGCTAGGAAACTGGGTGCCATACGAGTTGAAGCTGCGCAACGTCGAAAGGTGATTTTTCACTTGTGAACAGCTCCTCGAACGCCAAAAAAGAAAGGGTTTTTTGCATCGCATTGTGACTGGCGATGAAAAATGGATCCATTAGCACAACCTCAAGCGCAAAAAGCCATGGGTTTTTGCCCGGACAGTCATCAAAATCCTTCGCAAAGCCTAATATTCATGGCATGAAGCTTATGCTCTGTATTTGGCGGTGGGACCAGCGCGGCGTGACTTGCTACGAGCTGCTCATACCGAATGAAACGATCACGGACTTAACTTATGCGTTTGAGCCGCGAACTGAAACAAAAATGGCCGGAATACGAAGAAAGGCACGACTAAGTGATTTTGCAGCATGATAACGCTCGGCCACATTTTGCAAAATCGATCAAGACCTACTTGGAAACGTTGAAAGGGTAAGTTCTACTCCACCCACCGCGTATTCACCAGACATCGCTCCTTCCGACTACTAGTTGTTTCGGGCGATGACACATGGCCTGTCCCAGCAGTAGTTCACTTCATATGAACAATGCAATAAATGGGTCGATGATTGGATTGCCTCAAAAGACGAGTTGTTCCTCCGAGCTGGTATCCGAAAATTGCCAGAAAGATGGACAATACTTTGAATAATATATTTGTAACCATTTTTGCACAATAAATCCGTAAACTTCGAAAAAACAAAACGCTCATTATTAATTTAGTTCCCAATACCTTCTAGATGCATGCAAGGACTTGCAATGCATCTGCCACTTATTTTGTTCTTTTATTCGGATACTCATACATCTATAACTTCAAATGCATGCGTTTACTGTTAAAAGTCAGCTGAAGTTTTGAATAAAATTTAAAAGTTTCTTTAACATTCGAAAATCAAGCATATTCTATGCACTTCAAATGACAACTGAGACAGCTTAAAAACAAAGAATTTGTTTTGGAATCTCCATCAAAATACTCGTACATATATATCAATATATTTATCTACATTTATTATACGATATCTGCAAAACGTATTTGTTTTTTTTTGTTTTTTTTTTTGGCTGTCATTTAGTGTTTGAAGATGTTTATTTATTTATTTATTTATTTATTTTTATGTTGCTTCTTGTATGGAGTATATTTTCGTCTTTGTGTCATTTGTGCCATAAAACTGGCGCCAAATCATTCGCAAGTCTCAATGACACCTGCACAACACGAGCGTCTTGTCGTGTAACACTTTGATTTTATTATTATTTTTATTTTTTATAAGCAAATCACTAGAGACAGAATTATTTATAACACAAAAATTACCAACGGAGTGGGGAAAATGGCTAGAAACCAGCTTCAAACGAGGGTTGCTATGTATGTACGTATTGTGCGGCTTGGCAGCCGTAAGTGCTGTTATGCGCCAATTGGCATTTCCATTGCAAAGTTTGACATTTTTTAGCATAAATAGATGCAGAACGTTTTGATGTACGAGCACTATTTGTGTTGTTTATAGTGACTTGAAAATTTTTATTGATAATCGACTTTCTATGTCGATTATCAATAAAAGAGTTCGTCACTACAGCTAAACAACTATTTATTATTGGTATTTATAAGACAAATCTAGAGAAGGTTGTCCAAAAATGGTGCTTATGCCAGAAATAATAATGCGTGAATTGATATTGCAAGACCAGCATTATGACATACTGTGACATTGAGACATCCCAGTGCTTTGGTGGAACCAGCATACATTGGATATTACATGCACGTTTGCCTGTTACGAAGATTTGTTTGCGTTGGATATTTTTGTTTAGTTTAAAAATCACCACGAAAAGGCGCGTCTCGATTGGTGTAAAGAATTATTATTCCAAGTCGAGCCAAATACAACAAAAGTTGTACGCGAATGAAGCACTTCGAAGCAAATAGTCACCAGTTTCGCAATTGTTCAGTAGAACCGTCAATTTTGAATGGTACGAAACCATTTGTTTGCCAGAAGTTTATGGAGAATTGTGGAAAACCAACCGCCGAAGATGGATCATGCTGCACCACGACAATGTGAGCTCTCATACATCCGTTTACACAAGAGAGAGTTTTTGAGCACACAAAACTTCGAAATGATGGGTCATTCGTCTTACAGCTCTGACTTGGCAACCAATGTCTTCTGCTTGTATTCATACATCATTACGAGATCAATGTTTTACGAAACCTTTAAACAGCTACACTTCTGTGTAGCTGTTGTGCTTCGAAAATTGATGCAAATGCATGCAAAAGTGTGTTGATCTTCATGGAGAGTATTTTTCATTATTAAGCGCACAATATATATGGCAACCCTCGCATTTGTGCACAGTCAATGCGACGTATGCGCAACAATAATCAAATGAAACGAGTCTAAATTCAAGACCCAACACAACTTGTCTCCAGTCAAGACAAGACAAGACAAGACAAGAAAAGAAAAAATGTTGGTCGCGTGGGCGTCTTCAGCGCCTTCGAAAACCTGCAACGCAACTTTGAACATTTCATTTATTTATATTTATATAAATAAATCTTGTATTTATTTATGGTTTTTCTATTTTTTTATTTTTTTATTTTTTTTTTTTGTTAACAATAAACAAAGAAAAGAAATCAATGTTAATAACAATAACAAAAGCATCAGACGGACGCTGTCGGACGGACGGACAAGATTGTTTTAGTAAAGATTTTGTCGTCACTTCGAACAAGTTTTTGCAGCTGTTTCGAATTTAATTTTTTTTCTTCGAATTTTGGCAAAAGAAAAAACTATAAAGAAAAAAAAAAGATACGACAAAATATGTTCAACTGTCCGAAATGTTAATAATAATCAGCATTAAACGCGCCAAAGCGAATCATTTGAATTGATTCTGTCTCATTTTAAGTCGATTTGTTTCGTTGGCGCTTTGAATACACGTTTTGCATTCAAAATTTCGAAATTCCTTATTGAGAAGATGCTTCGCACTCGAGCAGAAGCACTCCGAACGCTATAAGCCATTTCAATTTGTATCTATATACATACATACATGTATTAAGTAGGTTTTTTAAATATATTTTTGAATCTACTTTTTGTATAATTTGAATTAACATTTTTCATTTATTTATTTATTTATTTTTTTTTCTTTTTTTGATTTCATTTGTAGGCGCTAAACTGTTGCCATTTTCGGTCACCTTAACGTGCGCGTGTTTTGCTCGCGTTTCGAAATTGAAAATAGTCATAAATCTTCGGGAGTATGCGCATTTTTGGACATAAGCAATAGCAATCACAGAAATCAATTAACAAAAAAAAAAAAAAAAAAATGTACCCCGCCTTATTGGTCATACATATTTGAGATACAATATTTGAGATACATAAATGTTTAGATAGAAAATTAAGATAGCCTGCCTATAACATATAGAAACACTTTTTTATCGGAAACTAAATGTATACGCATATTCGAATTTTCAAATTTAGTGCAAATGTGTTCTAAGGTCTTGAAATTTCAGACAAATGTGAACCTTTTTAATTTCAGTTGTATAATAATCTTCAAAGTTGTACTTTAAGTGACAGAAGAGTTTAAAAATAACTTAAATTGTATGTGTTTATACTTTTCATACAGAGTGTGAGTGTATTATAATTTAGCTAAATTGTTTGCAATGCTCTAAATCAAGCATCAAGAACGCAATACTTACTTAGTTAGGTGGCACTACAACCGTCAATCATTCATGGTTGCAAGTAGGAAAGCGCACCAGACGGTGTAGTTTAGTACATCCGTTATACCAATAAAATGAGTAGATTCTTTTGGGAGAGTTTTGTGTCTAAATTCTAAAACACAGCCAATGAGATTCTGTAGACTGTTAAAAATAGAATTTTCCATGGAGAACAAAGAGCACATTTTAAGAGAAAACCACAGATTAAAGAAAGAAATTAAAAAAATTGAAACCATTTACGAGTATATTCAATGATTGTGTTGTCAGGAATATAGTAGCTGTATCTTTTGATCTTCATATCACGCTTATTGACGGAAAGGTTGTCAATATTCTAACTGGGATGAACTCTACCCAATCATGCCCAATATGCGGTGCAACTCCAAAAACAATTTTGATGACAACAGTAAAAAATGCGGAAATATTTAAGCCAAAGCCACTTACTCTGCAACATGGAGTGAGCCCACTACATTCGTGAATACGATTTCTTGAATTTGTATTGCATATTTCATACCGGATTGGTCTTGACAAAAGGCAAGTTCGAGACTCAAATGAAAAAGGTTTTTAGGAACTCTCGAAAACAAAATATTCAAGAAAGATTATGGAAACAAATGAAACTTCACGTAGATCAATCAATAATACAAATGACGGTAATACAAATGAGGGTAATACAGCTAGGAGGGCATTCTCAAATACTGAATTATTTGCGTCTATACCAGAATTTGATGTAAATGTACTTCAATGCTTTAAGATAATTTTAATTGCCATCTCATGTGAATATGAAATAAGACCACAAAAGTTTCACAATTTTTGTAATAAAACTGCATCCTTATAAGTATATGAAAAACTATACGTGGTATCCAATGTCTCCGACCGTGCAGAAGATATTAGTACACGGATCTCAAATTATTACGGCTTCTGCAGTTCCCGTCGGCTGTGTTAGGGGAAAATGCCT
Source organism: Leucophenga montana (assembly GCA_035044765.1). Lineage (NCBI taxonomy): Eukaryota > Metazoa > Arthropoda > Insecta > Diptera > Drosophilidae > Leucophenga > Leucophenga montana. Next base: position 626,326 of record JAWNNQ010001279.1, on the reverse strand, counting down.
CAGAGGCCCGAAATAAGTTCTACAAACGCGACAAATTGTCACAAGCAAGAAAAATAGCCGCATTAACAACGGATATGTTTCACCGAGCATTTGATTCTTCCGATCCCCCACGGGATAGTTGGAAAATGGAACTGGCTGGATCAGGAAAAAAATTATTTCGAAACGGGCGTGAACGGCATCGAAATACGTATGCGGTATACGTAAAGCATGTATTTATAATAAAAATGCAAAAGATAAACACTTATTTTGAAAAAATTCACATTTTAGTTTTAAATAATGGTAAAACCAATTTAATATTTATTATATTATATTATCGAATGGGACAATTAATGATGAAAGTAGTGTACGTGTACATGTGATATATCTAATCTTCTAAATAAGTTGAATCATTTCATTTAATAAGAATTATTTTGACAGATACAGCAGCACGTCCTTTCGAGCGAATCGTTGGCTTCAAGCAAAGCAGAAATCATAATATAAAGGCGATGATTGTCATGTGACTAACTTACGATACAACTAAAGTTATTATTATTTATGGAAGATATGTAGTCCCGTGTTAATCGCGTTAATCGCGTTAATCGCGTTAATCGCGTTAATCGCCTGCAAATTTTTTAGTTCTTCAATGACGACTTCCGATTTTTAAGTAGTTTGCCATAGTTTTTAGCATTTAACAGCAAACGTGTAGCTTCACTCATATTCGAAGTGATAATATTAAAGAGTTTAACTTCCTCGGAGAAAGCTTTCCAGAAGTCTTGCGTTTCGATCGGTGCAAAAAAATTTTGAAATGAAATGTAAATTTTTTCGGCAAATTTGCGCATTTGCTGCATAGTTTCCTCATCATCGAGCTTATTATTTGTTTTCTGGCGACTAAGTTGTCGTATAACATCCACACATTCCGGATTGCGCAACAACATAAGCTTAGTTAGTTTTAATTTTTGAACCTCTCCCAGCAGGTTCGAACATTCGCTCACATTGGAACACGGTAGTTTTATAAATTTGAGCAACTGCTTTGCAAGCAAATTGAATTTGCTTTCTATTGACATCACATGGCATTTTTTGTCTAACTCTTCAACGAAGCGTTCAGACTCGTCAACTGAGACATCACCCCGTATTGGATGTAAATGGACACGCTCTCGTATGCTTTTTATGTCAACTTGTTCTGTCTCGAGCTTCATTTTCAAATCCGCAGCATCGGCGATTGCATTTTGGTGCCATTCGACCTTTTTTGCAATACTATTAAATGCCTGCGGTTTGCCATAGTCCAGATTGATGCCAACGTGTTTGGCGCCCGGCAAACAGACCAATAACATGTTTTTTCCAATCTGTGTGCAAAATAATATACGACTAGTTCAACTTTTGTACTAAAATATACACCAAATAATTACAACTTACATTTGTACTTGTTGCATTAGGCTTTTCGCCGTCCTCGATGTTGCTGTTTGCTGTAATGTCTCCAGAGATAAGTTAGGTTAGGTTAGGTTTAAGTTTGCAAAAAATTCTAATGTATACAGAATTTACCTTGTAGCGGTAAACCTTCTGGCGACTCGGAAGGACTGCTAGCGCTCTTAATGGGCGCACCTCGTTGTACGCGTCGCCGAACATCTTCTGTGGTGGGAGCCAGCTGCTGCTTGACTGGAGGTGCAGCAACATTTTGTACCGATGTGTCGCCACTTGTTGTTGTTGTTTCATTTTCGTATTCGCTTGAATCATCAGCGGGCAAATCTACTGGTCCTGGATCATTGGCTGCGGCGGCCATTTCAATCTGCTCGACGGCATCCCTAAACTTTTTACGCTTCATGTTTTTCGCTGTAGCAAATCTTTCCTTGTTACCCGCAAATGTATAAATATCGTTGGCTTTGATGTTTGCCGTATCGCCGGTGCCATAGAAGTAAACCTTGTATTTATTTTTATTCGTAAGTTCCATGATTTTCGCTGGCCATGCTGGATAGCCCTTCAACATGGCAAACACCAAATCACCAACTTTAAACGATTTTACAGTATTTTCCTTCGACATAGCCGCGCAGAATATTTTCTTATGTTTCAACAAAATGTGATGTCACGCAGCGTCTACTGATTCTGAATTTCTGAAAATTTTATACACGTGGCACATTTGACATTATTCACAAAACTTAAAGCACTATTTTTTTACCAAACTGTTGGAACTGCCAACTCGTTCGCATATTATGTGCTAAACGAACTTCTAAACTTCAACAAGTTCTGAGTGTAGAAGTGACTTGTTTCATACGACCAATCGACCAGCAAAGTAAAAATGCAATGCGAATTAAAGGCCTACATGAGTATAACCAAACGCAACCAAAACGAATAAACGAGTAGTATACTTATTTTTTGTAGATATGGATAAGTTGGATAAAAGTAATGCTTGCTTATAACCAAACTGCTTTTGTTATTGTTGTGTACTTATTTTTCGAGTCGAAACGGTTTGTTTTGGATAGATTAAGTAAGTCTTTTTTTTTAACAAAAGGTTAAACCAAAAGAAAGGAAAATTGCCGCCAGAAGTACTTGAGCTTTTCGCTGAACCAACTGTAATTGTTGACGATGTGCATGGATATTGAGAAAAACTCGAATCTGAATCCGATTCAGATGCAGATTATGAAACTATAAATCCATATTCGATATCCATAGCTCGAAGCAGAAGACATTTAACAAATGTACTAAATAAAATACAATATACTTAGTGCAAAATCTAAAGATTCTTATTATGGTTTATATGGGCGGTATGAGTGGGAGTGGTCAGATCCGTCTGAAATTTTGTCCTATTTTTATATATGTCATAATAATCAACTGTACCAAATTTAATGTCTCTATCTATTATATTTTATTTTATGCCGCAATTTTGATTATTACGACCACTGTGTGGAATATAATACGCTGGACTACGTCAAGCTCATCATATATCTTGGACCATACGGGTCCTAAACTCGACCCCAACTCTAAAAGGACTAAGAAAAACCCTAGGAAGAATCTTTCTCTCGAACACTCCTAAAAACGCTTTATGTGTTGATGTCAGGTTCCATGTTTCTGCGCTATACAGCAGGACCGCGATTGTCGGTGTCTAACAGATTTTAAGATTTTTTAATAGATTAGCAAGCGTGATTCTTCGTCTGATCTCTAGGCTGACGTTGTTGTCGCTGGTCATCTGTGTTCTACCACATTGAAGTTGAAATTGTCCATACTCACAAACTGTCCAAGATGCGCTGATGGTCTGCGAGTGGACACTAATTACTTTGTCATGTCCTCGTTCACCGCTAGGTCCATATGAGACGTGACTCTGAACGCCCTACTAACTAGCCGTTCGTTCGTGCCGATTATGTCAATATCATCAGCATATGCGAGTAGCATCACTTCTTTGTGGAAGACCATGCTGGACTGGTCTGCACATGGGCAGTGACGTAGGTAGTACTTCATCAAGAGAGTTAAAAAGTCGCACGATAAACATCTCTTGGTATCAAAGGGTTCCGAGAGGATCTGTCCTACTCTGACGACGCTTTGGGAGTGTGATAGCGTCATCATGCAAAGACGAACGATCTTTGCTGGTATACCAAGTTCAGATAGGGCGTTGAAGAACTTCATTCCTATATATCGGCGTGTCGAAACTAGCCTTATAATCGACAAATAGATGGTGTGTGTTTTTGTTATACTCACGGGTCTTTTTCAGGATTTGGCGTAAAGTAAAAATTGGGTCACTGGTCTGAAGCCATACTGATACCGATCGGGTATACATAAAGTATATATATATATAGTATTTCTGATCATAAGGCGATAAGGCGAGTTTTTCTAGCCATGTGGCCACTCACATACACGAAAACCCTTTGCAATTGTTTTTTTTAAATCTTATTTACTGGTCGTCCTGTTTTCTTTGCTACAACTTGCTATAACCAAGGAGTAATATGAATAAAACAATAATAGCTCAGTTTATTTAGATAAGTTTAGATAAATCAAAAAACCAATAAAGTGGATGGTTGCAATGTTTACAGTGAGTCAGTAGTTTATATATTCCCTAAGTTTAGATCCCTAGGAAGAAACCTTAGTAAGCGCTTTTTCATTCTGTCTCCTGACTTTGTTCTACGTTCCAGGAGGCTTCTGACTAGCTGGTTAGAGTGGCCATTAAGTCTTTCTAAATAGTCTAACGTCCTCGATCTTAGGAACTTTTAAGTTCATTTCTAGATTGGCTGTGCGCATCATGTACTAAGGCGCTCCTTTTAGTACGCACAGTATATTCACAGCAATACCGTACACATATATCCCGTAATTCCAGGCTAGTGCGATGATGAGCTTGCAGATGTGCAAATTATTTCTGCTGCTAAGCAACCAGCCCAATTTGTTAGTCCAGGCGTAAAGGGCAAAGTAGGCCGTTGTTCCATACCCTGTTAAAAGCCTGACGGATATAAATGTAAACCGCCACTGTGTATTCCTTCGCCTGAAACCCATCTAGGATAAAGTTAACCACCGCACTATTCAGCTGCTCTTGCTCTCTTTGCTTTCCTGAAGCCAAACTGAAAGGCTGGTATACTTTGGTTAACTTTGTCGATCTCCAGTATTCTCGTCAACAGGCATCTTTCCAACAATTTCGCGATGGACGACAGCAGATTGATGGGTTGGTATGATTCAACGACCAATGGGCTCTTTCCGGCCTTATGAAATCTAACGATTTCTGCCTTTTTTCAAGGTTTTGGGAAGTGCTCAAGGTTGTGGGTAGTGCCCAAGACTCAGTGTTGCTTTGAAAAGTTATAAAAGGAAGAGTACCGCTTTGACTGGTAGCGCTTTCAGTGTCTTGTTGTCGAGAACATCTTCAGTTGGGGTCTTTCTATTATTTAGCACTCACTTCGATGTGGGACTGGATTTCCTCGAAGGTGTTGGAATTGGCTGGTAACACCAGCTGGTCATCCAAATCCGATCATCTGATCGTTTTCAAACTCAGTTTGAAGTGCTTCGCCGATTTTGGAAAAGTCTCCCCAAAGGGGGAAAAAGACTTGCTCTGTAGTTAGATTCGCAAGCAGTTTAATGATTCACATAGCTGATGGGAAAACTGCAAATTTAGTTTTCATCAGTTAATCAACTAATACTTCAGAGTTTAGTTTGGATTGATTTTCGAACTTTGTGTGGTTGGTCCGAAGGCATCTTGTGCTATATTTTCTGATTATATAGGTATTTCGATAGAGTTTTGTTTCTATTTTAAAGTTAATTCAAATTTCAAAAGTAAAATTGTTCATTCTCAAGCACTTTCCATTTCAAACCAATCCCGTGCAGTGCCTTAAACTTGGTTTCTTAATTTTTAAAATCATGTTTGGTTAGACTGATTTCGTTTTTGATTTGAAGTTTATATATAATTGTATTTTAACCGTTTCCCTTACTTATGATTTTCTTCAGTATTTCGAAGAATTTTTCATGAATCTAATGCAAAAAAAAAAAATAAAATGAAAATAAGAGAAGAGAAGAGAAGAAACTTGCCACACCTATCCGTACGCTGTTCAAATGCTGTCTTTCCAATATCCAAAGTTAATTAAACTGCCGATTTTATATGCGCTTTTTCCATTAGTAGTTCTATTTCTTATATCGTACACTTTCAGTCCAAAAAAAAAAAAAATAAATAATAAAAATTACTATTCTCTAGATGGGAGGATGCGCTGCTTCAGTTGCTGCTACTTAAGTGTTTACTGAAATTCCGAAAATTTATTTTAAGCTGTAATTAATGCAGCTGCCAGCTCCAACGCCCTTTGAACTAGATGCAAAGTGAAGTAGCAAATTGTGGCGGCAGCATTTTGTGGCAACATTGAAAGTTTTTGTTATATGCGAAGACAGGTATTAAATATATATGTATATATATTGTATAAAAGAAAAACTGCAGCCCTGCCAGTCGCAAGCAGTGGCAGTGGCATTGGCTGCATGAAAAGAACACTTCCACCCAGAACCTAGAAGAGTGTTGAAAGCAATTTTCCTATCTAAAAAATATAAAGACTACTCGTATACTTAGAATAAGTGCAGATAGTCTGTCTGTAATGCATTAATGGCTGTTCCGGCGTTGGTTTCATGTGCGCGTTTTTGCGCTCAATTAAATTCGATTTGTTCATTACTTTCAATTAAACTAATGCAGTGAAATGAATGCACTTGACGCCCACTTCGCTGCTAATTATCCTTCATGAAAGAAATGCGAATGCAAAAGAAATGTGAGAACGTTTATGCAAAAAATAGTTATATGCAAGAAACTTTATCTTTTCTATAATGGGTATAAAGCAACGCTAATTGACAAGCAAACGAGTGATGAACCCACAATTTTTAAAGGGCTCAGAATATGATATATGAAGAAGATTTTTGTAAAGTTCGAGGTGTGTACAAAAAAAAATATTTATTTATTCCTCAGCATCTATTTTGTTCCCTTCAAAGTTTTTCCCCTCAGCTATAATACACTTGTACAAGCGATTTTTTCTATTCCTGAAAGCACTTCTGATATGCGCTTTTTGGGATGGCCTTGACCACTTCCAGCAATGCGGTCTTTAACTTCTCCTCCTTTATGTTGAAAGTGTCAAAACGCCGTCATTTCATGGGCCTTTTCCGTTTTGGGAACCGAAAAAACTAGCAGGGGCCAAGTTTTTTGATAATAAGTACCAACATAAAAAATAATTTAAACTCTTCCACTTAAAATAGAAATTAAGTGAACGTTTATGAAGAGCATGCTCTAGTTGAGCAAACGTGTCGGTAGTGGTTTGCTCGGTTCAAAAGTAATGACTTTGAGCTGGAAGAAAATGAACGACCTGGGCTGCCAAAAAAACTCGAAGACGAAGAATTGAAGTAGTTGCTCGATGAAGATCCATGTCAAACATTTCAAGAGTTAGCTGAATGATGGGCAGTTGACTGGGCAACAGTCAGCAAATGCCTCCAAGCCATGGGAATGATCTAAAAGCAGACAATTCGGGTTCTAAACGAATTGAAACGAAGAGAAGTCGAAAGGCGTTTTTTTTGTATCACCTGTGAACAGCTGCTTGCACGACAGAAAAGTACAAAAAATCATGAATTAAGCGTGGCCAACGATCAACATCAACGGCGAAGCCAAATATCTATGGATCTAAGCCTATGCTCTGTATTTGGGGGTATGAGGTGGGTGTACTATAAGCTAATCAAACTCAAAGAAAACGTCACTTGGTATCGCTGCCAACAACAATTGATGCATTCAAAATTTACTTAACTAGCTTATATATCTGGTGAATGTAAAAATCTAAGTTTGGAGGCTCTATCTTTCATAGTTTCCGAGATCTGGTTTTTAAAATATACTGTGGTCGTATTGACGGATGGACATGGCTACAATGTGCATACCCACTCGGTGGAAAGGTGGTACTAAGCAATACAGTCTAGTGGTAACACTGGATGTTAAAAATGCTTTTAACACTGCCAACTGGAACATGATCCTTGAAGCTATTGGTTCTTTAGGAATTTCCAACTACCTTGCGAACGTCATTGAGTGCTACTTGCATAATAGAGTGCTTTTGTACAACACTGATGTTGGAGAGAGGATGAATAAAACCACCAGTAGGGTTTATTCAGGGCTCTGTCCTAGGACCCTCACTATGGAACATAGTGTACGACGGCATCGTCAATTTAGATCTCTCCAGAGGCGTCAAAATAATTGGCTTTGTCGACGACATAGCCATTGTGGGAGTAGCCAAAACTATCCACAAGGTCGAGATATTATGCAACGTAACTATATTGAGAGTTTGCGAATGACTAAAAGCAGCTGGGCTACAGTCGTGGAGCACAAGACGGAGGCGGTGGTAATTAGCAGCCGAAAAAAGATGGAACAAGCTTGTATTCTGGTGGGTGATACCAGGATAACATCTAAGAGAGCCATCAAGTATCTTGGTATTATGCTAGATACTCGTCTCTGCTACAAAGAGCATCTTCTCTTTGTTAATGAAAAGGCTCTCTGGTAGCTTGCAGATCGCTTGCAAGATTCATGCTAAGCACCGAAGGTGCCAAGCAAGATCGAAGAGGTCTACTAATTGGCGTAAGCAAATCAATTATGCTGTACGGTGCACCTATCTGGGCCAATGCCATGAATGTGAGGAGTTACCGCAAGGGCCTCGAATCCACATATCGACTGGGCGCTGTCACAGTGTGCAGTGCATTTCGCACAGTGTCAGAGGACGCTACTCTGGTAGTAGCAGGCATGATCCCGATCGATATTTTAGCTATCGAAGCTAAAGTTATCTATGAGAATAGGCAGCAAATGGGCCCGGTAGGCAGAGAATTCCGTATGCAGAAAAAGCTGCAGAGCATCGCCAGGTGGCAAACACGCTGGGACAACACAGAGAAGGGTCGATGGATACACCGTCTCATACGTAATTTAAATGTGTGGCTTGTGAGGCCACATGGAGAAGAAAACTTCTATTTGGCACAGCTACTAACTGGACATGGTTGCTTCAGAAAGTACCTGTATCGCTTTAAACACGAGCACTCTCCCCTATGCACATTTTGCGTAGACGACCAACAGGAATATGCAGAACATATCCTGCTCAAATGTGGCAGATTTGATCATGACCGACAGGTTTAGGCAAGCTTCCTATATTTTGATGGTAGTCCATGAAGTACACAATCTGCATCATTAAGTTCGTGTTTGATAGCCATTGAAAGCAAACAGAAAATTCAGACAGACGGCCGAACGGACAGACAGAAAGCAGGTCGTAATGTAATCGTGTAATAACTTCGAAGTAGTGTTTGACGTTTGACGTTTGACGTTTGACGTTGGTTAACCGAGATATTGTCAAGTATTTAGGTCGTTTTATGGACGTGAATAACATAAATATGGTCTATATTGCAGCACATCAGTAAATAAAGCAGTAGATGAAACTGTGGAATCGGCGCGGCAACCCTCTTGATTTCTGTCTGCGTTTTTCATGTCAGCGCTCAATGGCTATCAGACACATACCTAATGATGCACATTGCTTCAAATTTGACCGTAGTCTATTAACAGATGGTAATTGTTTGCAGGTAAAGTTATTACGCGAGAAATTCAGAAAGTTACTGACTTATCAAATTACACTCGTTAGTATAGTATATGGAGTCTATAATCTAATTCTTTAAGACGTTGCCAACACTGTGACACAATTATTATACTATTCACACTTACTATGTGAAGAGTGTACAAAAAAAAAATATATATATTGAGAAAAGTAATGATACTTGTAAGGAATAAAATTGTAGCGTTTTTGAGTTTCGCTTGTCGCTAATTTGTCGAACGACTCTACTAAAATAGGTAGGTAAAATATATAGTGTATAGTTAAGCAAAAATGCTGCAGTTTAATTATCTGGTGTTTATGTTATTTCTATATTTTTTAGGAACACAAAGAAATATGATTGTTGCGGACAAGTTTGGAGCCATGTCAAGAGATTTAGTGAAGCGCATAGCTGCAACAATAACCACAACAAGAGCGACTATGGACGAAGCAGTGTTGTCAGCATTTCGTTACATAAAACAAAAAAGAAAAAAAAAAAAAAAAAGAAATGCGCTTCAATCTTGAAAAATTCACTTTTAAATTTTGCACTTTTTGTCGCTTTGCAGTTTGATTGGCGTGCAACATTTTTTTGTTGCTGCACATTTCCTTCAACAGATTTTCCCACATACTCGTACCTCTCCTTAGCTAGTTCTGCAGCATTCTTTATAGGAGTATTAGTGCAGCAATTTTGTTTTTTTTTTCTTTGTGAGATGCTTTTCGCTTTGGCATTTCCATCGAAGAAAAATCTTGCGGTTTTGCTTTGAGTGCGGTTTGCGCTCGAATAATCAAATGTGGAAAAGTGAATTTTAGCTTTGATTTTTTATTTTGTTTTTTTTTTTTTCTTAGTAGGGGGACAGAAATGTTGCTCAAGGTTCACCATTTCATTATGGAAAGATATACGAGTACTCGTATGAAAAACTTGCATATAACTAGTAAATAGCCAAGTTGTGGGCATGGCATTCACAATTTTTACCTGACTTCATCTGTAGATGCATTAAGCAAATATAAACATTCATGATTGTGGGCTTTTTGTTTACTAGATTCCGAGATCTCGTTGTTCATATGTAGTACACAATTTGGACATATGGAGATAGCTATATCGATTCGATTTTTAATACTAATCAAGTATATATATATATATATTATGGGGTCTGCCACGCCTCCATCTGCCTGTCACTTGCGCTTTTTGGCAGGTTTTGAAAACCAAACTACTTAGAGAAAAATTGCGAACAAACAAGATCAAAATTGTATTATTTCGGCAGAAACTTCGTTCCCACACATTTCACGTCCAAAACATTCGGAAAAAATTGCATGACATGAGCCAACCGATATAACAACATCCTCTACAATTCTCTAATAGGGACTCGACGATTCTTCATAACAATTTTCTTCACTGTTTCAATGTGTTCATCGGTTGTTGACGTGCTGAGGCGTCCAGGCCGGGCATCATCATTGACATCTACTCGGCCTTCTGTGAAGAGCTTGTATCATTTATAAAAATTTGCGTGTGTGGGTGTTTATCGTATGAGTTTGTATAAAATGAGTGTGTATCGTTTGAAGGTGTGTGTAGGGCAGGTATAAAATGTGTTAAATTCAAACTATATGTAAAGTTGACCCAACCCTAATCGCGAATCGCAGCTTTGTTCTGTCTGACTATTTTCGCGAAATAATAAGTTTAAATATGGGAGTCATGAACACTCGTGGGAAAACACTGATATGATAGGCCTTACAGAGAATCTGGCAAGCCGTAAACACACGCGACGCGTAGGGTAACACGAAAACTAGGTTTAATAGAAAATTTACAAGTTGTACCGCGTAGGAACATACTGAAAACTTTGCCCCCCCCCATCATCCATCATAAGTCGTATAAGTCATGGCATTCATGTATGATATTTATTATTATTATAATTGTAGGACGTAATTGTGAACTGCGACATAAAAAAGTTCTATTGTTTTGTGCTTCTTACTTAGATGTCCTGTTCTAGTCCAACTTGTTGAATAAACCTTAGTTTTATGCTAGGATCTAACTTTTTCAGTTGTTCTTCGACAACAACGTAGCTGCCCAATATTTGAAATATACTTCTGACTATTGCTTCACATTCTGCAACGATACGAAGTGGAGTCTCTTTATAATGCTCACAAAATTTGCATTCTATGGAATTATACACACACGTCACATACATGTGTTTCCACAGTCGACAGCGTCCTGTTTCTTCCTAGTTGGAGCATTGTTCTCTCTCTGCGCGGGTCGAAACATTTCTGTTTGCCTTAGTTCACGGCTCATGGTCCAGTGCTGTTTCTTTGCACTATTTGCTTCTTTGCTCATTGCGGACTGGTTCCAGTGCCACAAAAAAACACCGGTCCTACCATTAACTTTACTCCTTTAACTCCATTCTTGGCAAGCCTATCGGCTAGCTCGTTTCCTACTATATTATTGTGTCCTGGCAGCCACAGCAAGTAAACTTTGTTGTGTTCACCGAGTTTTTCTAATATTATAAGTGCTTCCTGCACTAGTTTAGACTTGACGGAGTTTGAGCCTAATGCTTTTAACACCACCTCACTGTCTGATAGAATAGCAATATCACAGTTGCTATAGCCTCTATCTAAATTACACTATGCACATCTAATTATAGCGCACAGTTCTGCTTAAAATATACTGATATATCTGCCCAAGGCCTCGAAGTGTTTTAATCTGGAGCCTATGACTCCTAGACCAGTTCCATCTGTCGTCAAAGATTCACACGTATACCACTTAATCGTATGTGATTTTAACGCATATGACTTTTGCGACAAGTCTTCTTATCGGACCATTTGGTGGTGAAGTTCCGATTGAAAACATTCCTCTTCGTCATCTCGTCCTTTGCCATGGACACTACTGTTTCTTCCTGTGTCCATGTAGAGAGACGTTTCTGACAGTAAATTGAGGTAACTTTATTCCGTCAACTAAAAGTCTCAGGAGTGTTTCCGTAGTTTTGTACTCAATTTCTAGATGCAGGATGCAGTGGTGTTAGATCTAGAATTGCTTCCAACGCAGTGCTTGGGCATGTGCGCATTGCGGCGGATGATATTATGGTCGTAACAAATTTCATACACACTGTAGTACGTTTTAAAATTAATCTAAAATATTTAGCTACGATAATACTCACATGGTAACAAAGCATTATTTATATTTTACAGCAATCATTTCTCTCAGTGCAACTACTACCACATATACAAAATATTATAGTCAATGCTTTAGACCAGACTATGCCAAACTAACACTATCTTACTTTGCCTTTGTACTGGGGGAAACTCTTCGTCGTTAACACTTAAAAAATGTACGTGTAATTCGAAAATCAACGGCATTGTTTTAAAAAGGTAAACGGACAGATAGATGGACATACATAGCTAGATTGACAAGTCTTATTGAGCTGATCAAGAAACTAACATAAGTATGTTGGTACCACATTGCTCATCTCGTTGTCGATTGAAATATATCATCATCATGGTTACAATAGCATCTTAACCCAATCAAAACAACACAACAGAATCTACGGAATAGTAACAAGGACAATCTACAACAACTAGGAGCAGAAAGGAGTGCTTTGCTGTCTGCCCATTCTGTTATGTAGGTATTCATATTTAAGATATTTTTTTTATATATATGCAGGTCTTTCATATTTGAAACTGAACTAGTATCCGCAACTCGTGCTAGAATAGTTAGCAGAACAAAACCATAATATTGCTGAACTACGAATTCTATTCTACAATTTCACCAGGAGGCACTTCAGCAGTAGAAACTGCAACGGTCAAATTGAAAAAGCCAACGACGCGCGAGAAAAATCATTATAATAAAGTACGTTATCGAAAATATAAAATTTACTTCCATATCTTAACTTGATATTGCCCAAGTATAAACTAGTTGCGAATTATTATATATATCCATTTATATACCATTCAAATATAGTGTGCAGTGGTATAAACGGTTTTTTGTGAACGTTGGTAACGCATTGAAGGAGACATCGCAGACCCCATAAAAATTTGTGTTTAATAGAACAACAAACATAAGTTTATGCAATATATTCCATTAAATTTAGCAATTTATCTTACAGAATTTCACTTAATTTATGAATGATAGTGATGCATATGCATGCCAGTCTTTGTAGGGAGTTTAATTATCTCGTGACTGTGACTGTGACTTGTTTCGCCCTCTCTGCCCATGCTACTATGCTATATAGTAACATCGGCTTTACTACCATGTTATTGTAAGGGTGTTTTTTTTTTACGTTTGGTTTTATAATCTGGCAACACTGTTTTCGGCAGCTGTCACCTGATTTGTGTTCAGTTTGGTTTGTCATTTCATAATGAATAGACTTACTCCGGCACAACGTTTGCAAGTCGTACAAATTTATTACCAAAAGGAGATGGCCACCGATACCGATTTTCACAAGAAACTTTTGTTCAGCGATGAAGCTCACTTTTTGTTGGATGGGTGGGTACGTTAATAAACAAAACTGTCGCATTTGGAGTAATGATAATCCACAAGCCATTGTTGAGACGCCGTTACATTCTCAAAAAGTCACTGTTTGGTGTGCTCTATGGGCAGAGGGAATTATTGGTACATATTTCTTCAAAAAATGAAGCCGGCCATAATGTTACAGTCAATGGGGAACGCTATAGAGCCATGATTAATGACTTTTTCGTGCCTGACTTGGATATGGAAAATGTTGATGTGGACGAACTTTGCCTCCAACAAGACGGCGCTACATGCCATACAGCCAACGAAACAATCAATTTATTGAATGAAACTTTTGGTGAGCGCATTATCTCGCGTCGTGGGCCTGCGGCGTGGCCCACGGTATTAAATCGTGCGATTTAACACCGCTGGACTATTTTTTGTTTGGTTATGTGAAGTCGCTTGTCTACGCAGATAAGCCCGTGACGATTGACGCCTTGGAAGAGAATATTATTGCTGACATACGGCCCCAATTGCTGCGAAAATTGGTCGAAAATTGGGCCTCTCGGCTGGAATTTATTCGAGCCAGCCGCGGCGCCCACTTTTTCACTACTTGGATCATAGCTTGAAATCCGTTTCATGCGTGAGTAGTAGTTATGATAGTTGGGTCACACACTAGTTCTTAGTATTTAAGAGAGTTTATTCACTCCGCCCAACTATAGATTATTATAGTCAGCATTTTTAGAGTTTAAATGAACTGTCTAAATGGGTGTTTCTAGCAACCGCCGCGAAGGTGATACCATCAGCGCACACAGTTACGGCACTTGTCGATCCCCAGTGTACCTGAGATTTGAACGAAATTGTCCAAAAATGTAGGTTTTTACACTTTTAGCATTGGTTAGCATTAAATTTTTCAGCATAATGGCTCAAATGGCGTTCAATTTAACAAATTCAAACCAATATTGACAAAGTAATTAAACTATTTTTTCAATGGCATAAAAGTTCGTTTACAAAAACGGTGTTTGGCTAAACAAGAAATTGTTTATAATAGTTACAAATGCTTCAATGCATCTGTTGCATTTATAAAACGTTTCGTCAGTGTCTTTCTCAAATGAACAGCAGTAATTAGCTAGCAATGTGACGTGGCTCTTTTCTTCAAAGCGTTTTTCTATTGTCGATATTTCTTAATGAAAACATTTTACTGCATAGAAACTCAAAATCAAATGCGGAAAATGAATTTTTATGGATATGTTCCATTGAGTGCCTAAAACATATCCTAGCTGCGGTTTTGCTAAATACAATTTCATCAAATTAATGCAATTATGTATGCACATTGTGCTCTGAAATTCAACACAGTTTAATTATTTCTCGTACACTCATTCCCTCACTCACTCTCTCTCTCTCTCTCTCTCTCTCTCTCTGTGTTACTCTGGTTTTTACTCTAATAGCATTTTCAGCTATGGCTTCCCATCCTCATCAACAACATCAGCAACATCATTAATGTTGTTGCTGTTTTTGTTGCTGTTCGGGTTTCTGAAAACCGCGACATCAATTGACCAATTTAATCGACAGTAATACAATAAAAACAACAACAACAACAACAAAAATAAGCATGTGGTAAATAGCAAAAATTTGTTACACGGTTTTGTGGTAACTTTATACAAAATATGTTTTGTATTTATTCTACACAAGTATTTTATTATATTACTATGTCCTACTCGTAACTATATCGACAGCTACAAATATTTAAATAGACTCTGATTGCAGTTGATGTTATTCTATTTTGTCTGTTGAAAATATTTTCAACGTTTTTGGTGAAAAGGCAAAGAATGTACTAAATGTACTAAATGAATTTCAGTTTCTACCATCAGAAAATGTCACCCAAATTGAAAACCATATTTATTGAATAATATTTTTAGTATTGAAATCTGGTACGGAACTAAAAGAACTTGTAAAAATTTCAAAACAAAACTTCACCGAAAAAAAATTGACAAACAAATTAGGCAAACTTAAGCAAATTAATTTCCGGAATGCTTTCGTACAATTTGAAGTCAAGTTTTATAGCTCCCGCTAAGTACTTTTCAGTTATAGTACTATTTAACAGATACGTTGTAGACAGCATTAGGATGTTTCTTTGATTTATTAAGTTTTGAGACACATCGTTCGGTTTATTGTTCTTCAAATTCTAGACAGTTGTACTAAGTTGCTCTACTTCCATGTTCTTCTATTGTTTAATTACCACCAATTATTCCATAATATCTGGATGGTGGGAAAAATGTTTTGCAAAAATTGTGCTTTGGTTCAAAATTTCTTGTCAATTGATATAGAAACTTCAGTGTATTCTAAAAAACGTTTCAAATTTTGTTTTTGGTCGAAAATATGTTATGGGTCGACGTAGCCACATTTAGCGCGGATAATAGCATCGAATTTGTCCGGGAAGGCTGCACACGCAGCACGAATGTGGTACGATGGTATTTTGTCGCATTCTCAGCGAAGAACAATAGTTGTCCGTCTCATATTTTGTAGTTGTTACTTTGGCCTGCAGAATGGACCATGTGGAAAAATCCATTGGGTTTTAGTCTGGGAAGCATGATTGCCATTGTTATGAAGAAATGAAGCTGGGAACGTTATCTTGTAAAAAACGTTGGATATCTCTGGCTCAATGAGATGGTGCCGAGTCTTGTTGTGAAACATTAAACAATGGTTTCTACCGAATTGTTTGCGTGCCCAAGGTAACAAAGCATAGTTTAAAATCTTTTCACAGAAGATTTGTCGATTTACCTTTACGCCCTGTTCAATAAAAGAGAGTGGTGAGTGTCCTGTAGCAGTTACCGCGGCCCGAACCATCACTGATGCAGGCGCTTGCTTTCGCAGAGCAATTCGCTTGTCTAAATTGTCTTTTGATTTGCACTTTAACCATACATAATGGTTTTGTTTATTTACATATTGCTGAACCATAAAAATTTTGTTCATCAGAAAATACCACATTTTCAAACACTTGCGCCACTAAGATGCAAGTGTTTTAACACCTGTGCTCTTGCTAGGCAAACTGCCCTTTGTGCAGGTATTAAATCTTATACTTTTTGTATTTTATAGAGCTTTAATCGTAGTTCATTTTTTAATATGTGCCGCATGCTAAGAGCAGACACATTGGGTTTTTTCGCCAATTGAACTGCGCTTTGTCGTAAATAACATTGAATTCTGGCCTTCACCTTTCTAATTATTTCTGCCGATGTTGCTGTTTTGCTACCGGTATCATTGTAACGTGTCATGGTCCAATACACAAACAAATTTTGTTCACACGTAAATGACGTAGCTCATTAACAATGGCTGGTTGCGATTTTTCAGCCAAATACAAAGCGTGCCAAATTTGATGTATCTTACGTTAATCGTAATGAAATATGTCTTATAACTCCAGATCGGACCACCGAAGAATATAGGCTCATGGAAGTCTGTGGTTCATATAGAAAGCTTGAGACTAGTTATAGGGTATCTTGAAGTCGAGCACTCTCTTCTTCTTTTTTGTTTATTGCTGTTTGTAAGAACAGCTCTATGCAATTGTCACTTGTTTTGCATATTTGAAAGTACGAAATCAAGTCTGGTCCCACGTCAGTGTGGCTGCAGCACGAGCTCTATATTATACGCGTAATATCCAAGTTTTTACTCGTAAGTCCGATCAAAATGTGCTCTCTATCATTAAAAGGGTTTTGGTACATTCCGAAAATGGATCACTAATTTTCCAACGAGGTTAAGATTAGGAAAATCGGTCCACCCGTTCAAAAGTTATGAAATTTTAAAATTTTCGTCACTCGGAAGGATGTGAGTTCAAGTCAGTTCCGAGCTTTTGAATAATTGAGTATTTATTTATATTGTTACTTGTTTTTTTTTTTTTAATTATCAACTTCTGATATCAATTTTAATTGACGAAAGATTGGTATTTTTCATTTGTATTGTTGCGATTGCTCATAAAATGTAATTGAGCATTCGTCATGTTGCGACGTAGTTCTACATTTTGCAGAAGAAGCTTTCAATTAAGCAGAGAATCGAATTTAATATGCTAGAAGAAAAATTGTATTTATAGCATACAAAATATGCAGCACATGACGAACGCTCAATTTCATGTTACAGGTATGCTGTCGTCACTTGGTTTTTACCTCGTCAAGACGTTCATTTTATATTATTTTATAGTCTAAATAGACCTTAATACACATTTTATAAATATTATTGAAGGTGCTTTAGCCATGTTCACTTTCACTATTAACTTTCGCGAAGATTTTGCTAAAGTGAATGTCGCTATTAAAATGAACTTCTCTCATTGACCATGTTAAATTCATCTTGTTCAACGCAAGTGAATTCAAATGGAAAAAATCATTCCAAATGTATTTAATGGCGCAAAATTTATGCGAAATAGAATATCGGAATGCCGGCCAGATTGTATTCTAAGTAGCAAACAGCAATTTGTTATTTTCACTAATTTCCACAAATCAATCGTAACACACACAAAATCAAAATCAAATTCAAATTCAAATTCAAACACAACACTCACTCACAATCAATTTTCAATCGACTTGATTTTATTTCTACTATTTTGTTCTTTGTAGAAAATTTAGCACGACAGGTGGCGCTGCCAATAATAATGCGCCAGAGTTGTCGCCGGTATTGCAATTATATGTTGCTGTTGCTGTTGTTGTTATTGTTGTTGTGATTGCAATTGTTCAACAGACTGCCAAATTGACAATGATTGTCAATGTTGTTTTTGTTGTTATTGCAATTGTTGTCGATGTTGTTGTGGTAACAATTTCATTTGATTTACAAATTCACTTAATTTCAATTATAAACTCCCCTCTCCTACCATTCCATTACCCAAAAAAAAAAAAAAAAAAACATTCGTTTTACTCATTTTGTTTGTGCCAATTCTTGTTTTGCTTTGCTTGAATGTTTTAGAGCCTTTACACACATTGTCTGAAAAAACTATTACTGGTTTGTCAGCAAGTTTGTAACGCATTGAAAGATGCATCGGAGACGTTCTACTCGTATAAATATACATACATATAGTCGTTCAGATAATCTAGATAAGCTCAATAAAACCTTTCGATCTAATCTAACTGTCCGTCTGTCTCTTTCTCTGATACTAAGTGCGGCAGTTTCTTAATTTTAAGAGACATTTTCACGACTTGCTTATATCTTTATAGCTTATTTTTTTCACGCTATATCCCAGTTTTCAGTGTCACGACTATTATTTCGCCTATAAATGTATTGCCTAGTTCGACCAACCAATATATATATTTCAAAGATAGCTGCCAACTTGACTTTATAATTTCGATAACAAACCAAAGCAAAGGCAAACAATCAAATTTTTTTTATAAAATTCATGAATTGGCCCGTTTTTTCTACTTGCGGCGGCGCTCACTCTCATCCAATTTTTTACATTTGTGCAAATGATAGGGCTGTCTTGTACCTCTTCACCGTCTTACAGCTGACCGAGAAATAAGACAAAAGTAACCGATTTTCAATGATAACATACCAAAAAAGTGACCGATTTTCAATGATAACAGACAAAAAATCGATTTATGCAACAGGGCTACTCGAAATGGATTTATTACAATTGTGAAGTCGTGAAAGACACTACTCAACATTGTTCCCCCAATAGAATAACTTGCAAATTCGTATTCTCTAATGAATTTCTAAGTCGTGAAAATGGTTCTAATTACAATTTAAATATCAAGCGGATATTTAAAAAGGATGCTATATGTGTGCATAGATAATGAAACCGTATAACGTGCGCACTCAGTGACGTATTAAGGGGGAGGTAGATTTGGTCCGCCGACGGCCTCGGCTAAGAGGGCTCCCAACTTTTACGTTCTTTTATTTATTTTTTGATGCAGAATATGTACTTGTTTCTGAGATTTTTTTTGCCTCCTCTCTTTGGGCCCCTAGGCTCCCTAGAACCATTTGTTTCTTTTGTTTAATCTTTGGTTTTTTTTTTCTTTCACTTTGACCTTAGAGGCCCCAGAACTATGTGTTTCTTCTCTTTAAATTTATTCTCCTTTCTTGCTCCACACGTTGGCCTTAGGGGCTCCAGAATCCTGTGCTTCTTTTCATTGAAATTGTTGAACCATTTTCATTTTTATTTTTTTGGTCCTCACTTTGGCCTAGGCACCTCCAGAACGACGTTCTTCTTAATGGGCTGGAGAAAAAATCCGACCATGGCTCCAAAAGCTTTTGCTTTGTTACCGCACATAGATTCAGAACTTCTTCTTTATTACTCAAGCTTCTTTATTATTTAGACTAAATATTTAAAAATTTTCTGTGTTTGCATCCCCTTAAACTATTCAACATTGGTGCATATAGGGCCAATATAGCACATTTGGTTTACTTTGGAACTCCCCTTGTGCAAGGTACATTATTAGTTTAGCATTATTGTTAGTTTAGCATTCTCTCTATAATTCGAGATATCTAATTTACTAACTTTGTAATAGATTTTGTATAAGTCAAAACATAAGACATGGAATTTCGAACCGACTGAAAAATCACTGATATCAGTTGCTACTCGATATTGTAAATATCAGTGATTGAGTATCATTTGTTTCTTATTCACGGCGTATGAGTAATACATCATACATGTAGTGGTAGCAGCACAAAAAGTTTCAACGTTTAAAGTTGATGATACGCATGATATACTTATAACTGATACACCGTGAATTAGAATATCTAGTAGCAACTGATATCAGTGATTTTCAGTCGTCTTGATTAAATCATATCGCTCAACTGATATATTATATCATACATGTAGTGTTCACAGGCGAGTACTTCATATTTATTAAGGCCATTTCAGCGCTTGTTTTGAATGCAATCTTTATGCTTCGTTGGCTTTTATCTTTCACTGGAGTAGAAAATTAAAGGTTTTTTTTTTTTGATATTTTCTTGAGTTTTTGGGTATCCAATCCTCTCTAGAAATGGACATCAAAAAACAACGTAGTATTGCCTAAGTCCTTACAAGTTGTTGTGAAGATATGACACTTGATCAATTCTGGGAAGAACTATGTGAAAAATAGATGATCCGGTTAACTTTTGGAATCAGAAATAAAATAAGCAATAGTTTGCACTAAAATAAATACAAAACCCATGGCTTCCTAAAATATCATCTTCCCTCCTCAATTCACAAGATTTTTTTAAGGAATACTAATAGTGATTGACAATATATCCAACTCTTTCCTCTTGTTTTTATCCCATTTTAAGTTAATGCTCTCCTGAATATGTCACAAAAATAAAAGATGTTCAAAGAAACTGATGGCGGTTTCCTGTAGTATGGAATTAGTGCAAGAGAATAGTAGTGAAGATATGCCACTTGGTCAATCCTGGGAAGGATAGTAATGGATATACATGTTCTAATGGGTTTTTGGAATGGGCACTGCAATCAACAATAGTTGACACTAGAACATATACAAATCAGGTGACTACATAAATTACCCTGCTCCTGCCTCAATTTCCACGATCTTTGAAGGAGGCCATATCCTCTTGTGGGAGCCCAATGATTCCGAAACGTGTTGGTTTAATTAATAATAAAAAAAAGCAAAGATAAAATGCTTTTTTTTAGCTATTTATTTTAACAGTTATCGCAGTAACAGCTGAAAATCACGGTGATTTCCAAGTAGCAGGCACGATAATCACTGCTACTCAAAAATCACTGACACTCTCATCTCTAGTTTTCACTCTACTCCTTCTTAGGATACTTTGTCAAAACCTTACAGAATGCTAGTAAAAGTTCGCCTACTCACAATTAGTGAACTGCAGAACGGTTGTTTAAGAGTTACCCAGAGGATACTTGATACTAGGGCAAAAGTTTTTGAATTGCTTGAATCGGTAGCAAAAGAATCGTTACTGGGCGTGTCCAAGTGAAATGCAGACAGAAAATTACCATCATACACATGAACTTCAGCAGCCGATGCCATGCATAGTGTGAAGTGTATATAAACTTCGGTTGCACCGAAGTGAATGCTTTTCCTTGTTTAATTTTTTTGTTTTTGTTTTTGTTTTTCGATTTCAATGAAATGGCAAAACTTTGCTGCAGTTGTTCTTGTTGTTGTTGTCACTGTTTTTACTATAGCTGCTCAGTTGTCCTCATTGTGTCTAAATCTAGCTAGATAGTTTTTAGCTTGTATTTTTGTTTTTCTTTTTTTTTCGATTATATTTTTCTACGGTTACATTTTCGGTTTCGGTTTCAATTTGTGCCTGCGATTTGATTTGATTTGATTCATTTTTTTTTTTTTCATTTCGATTTGATTTCAAGTTGAAGTCATGTTTTTTTGTTTCTCTCTACCAATTCGGGGTCTTGACATATTTTGCCAACCAAAAGTAGTAGTTGAAAATAAGAAAAAAACTATTTTTAAATAAAATAAGCCGCAGAGCGATTGAAATGAAATAAACGTTTGCAACAGGCCTCCAAAAATGAAATGTCCGCCCCCCTAGCTACTAGTATAGCATACATATATACATCTATCTATCTATCTATCTTGTATCTAGGTATATATGAGCACAGCCAACAATAATATACGTAGACTGTCTAGCGCTGCCGTCTGTCTGCTATAGCCGCCATCCATCCAATGTACCTGCGTTCCAGCGCTCGACGCTCCAACGCCTGTCTTGTCTAGTTTAATTTGACTGAATGATGGAGCGAACATTGAGCGAGCTTTTGAATGTAAAACCATTTTCGAAATGATTGATTAATTGACTAGAAATAATATATAGTTGAAGAGTTTAGTTGTACGAGTATAGTATGGGCTGCGGATGGTGCGGGTGCGGGCGGTGACAAACGCGGCACTAACTACTATTTAAATACAACAACAACTACTTACTCTATTACTATGTTAGTCGCTTGATAGTCACAGCGTTTTCTCCCTAAGCCATATCAAAGTCAATTCGTGGCAATACGTATAATCGTAGATACAAAGCTAGTGAGTGAACTTGTGTCTGTGTGTTTTGAATTAGTGAAGCGAGAGGGGGCAAAGTGATTTCAAACAAGTTGACTCTAAGTTTTGTTGTTTTTTTTTTGGATGGCCCCAAGGGACGCCAATCTAATAACAACAAAAATAAGAGCAACATAAACATCGTGTACACAAGAAGTCGAATGTATCTATAAACTAGCATAAGTATACACATACATATATACTTATATACATATATTTATATTATATTGCGCTGCTCTTTATAGTAGCCACTTCATGACTCCATCTATTTAATAATAACGCAGCAGTATCCGTCCGTCCCTATGCCACTCTAAAGCATCGCATCGCATCGCATCACAATGGATTGGATTGGATCGACATCAAAATAGCATTTGATGTCGTGTCGAATGATTACCTGAGCGCGTTAAGCAAATTAGAGGCTTTCAAACTTTATTTTAATTTCGATTTAGTGGCTTCTTCAATTTGCTTTTTCTGCTTCTGCTTCTGCTTCTTCTTTTTTTTTGTGCTAAACGCCTCCTTCGTTTATTGTTTTCTATTTTTTTATTTTCTTTGCTATTTAGGGAGTGCTATAAACTCGCCAGAAGAAAAAACAAGGGCTGGTCAAAACTTCAGTCAAATGCGATGTTATGCAAGAAATATGTCAATCACTTGTTTATGCATAAAGCATATGATTCAGCGAATTATGCATTCACAGCTATTCTCATGGCATAAAATCAAAATTTTTCGTTGCAAAGTTCTCTTTTTTTTATGCCTGTGACAATTAACAAAAGCCTTTCTGCAACTCATTAAATTTCTGATATCAATTTTGTGTAGAACGATTTGTATTTTACGTTTGTATTGTATGGATTAATTAAATTAACTTTTTTTCGTTACTGAACTGAAAGCAACTTCAGATAAATTCCACACTATTTCAGAACGCTTAATTACATATTACAATCAACCCACACAATACAAATGTAAAATACAAATCATTCTTCATAAAATAAATAACAGAAATTTTGTGTAAGGACTTACGTCATTAAACTCATCAAGAGGTTTTCCATTTGTTATCAATTTTTTAAACACGGCAGATGAATGAAGTGTTGTACTAGCACAGCAAATTTAATAAGTGGCAGCACATATACAAGTTAACCGTTGTGAAGCAATGTTAATTTATAAATATTCAGAATGAGAGTATTATTATATCATCGTCTATGTCTGTTTTAGCTACTTTAGGAGCATAATATCCGGTGTATTAATCAAGTTATTGACACTATGGGTAGCATAGATAATATCTATTAGATATAAGCATTCTTTTGATGCCCATTTTGAACGCATGAAGTCTCGCTTCCTTTATGACCCGTATTTGTAGAGCATACATAAGCAATCTTGGTTTGGTTTCATGCGAAGACTTTCATTTTACTTTTGGTTTGGAAGATGTTAATTAGCTACAACTTCCATTTGAATTGAATTTGATGTGAATTAAATGCTTCATTTCCGCATTGGAGAGGACTTTTATTCTTATTTTTGAGAAGGCCTGTAATGCACTATTTATAAAAGTGCTTATAAAAACTCCTACTGAAGTAAGCGTGACAAATATCTACAATAGTATTGTCAAATCTGTTACCAAAATTTATCGAAATTTGTCTAAAATATGTGCAGGACTATTCGATCTCAATGTATGTCAAATTGCACGACAACTTCGCTTGTAGTGGTCCTATTGTCATCAAAATTTTACAAGATGTGAGTGAAAGATGCACCTTCATTTAGATCAATATTAGCTTGAAATTTGATTTTGTGGATTTTAATGGACAACCGCTTCATATACATATACAAATGGGCGTATCCCGCCCACTTTTTACAGTAATCCCAACAGTTCACTTTTATGCATTTGTATGGAAAACGTCAATATCAACTTGAAATTCGATATGGCGGCATCGTACACATCTACTACATCGCTTCATACACATCTACTAGAGGGCGTGTACCACCCACTTTTTGGTGTGAATGGTATCACAGCTTCGGTTCAACCGAAGTTAACGTTTTTTCTTGTTTATTTTGTCTTAGTCTTTTTTCATTTGTTGCGAATTTTGGATAATAGATGTGAAATAGAATTTTATAGTTGGTAGGTTTTTTACTTTATTGAATAAATTTGGGCATTGTTTCTTTAGAATTTAACTCAAATTGCCAAATCTACATTCTCATATTTTGGAACGCTAATCTTAAATTAACTGAAGAAAGAAATGCAGCTGCTTTAAGCTGCCTTTTTCTATGGTATTGAAGTTTTTCTTCCGAAAGAATGCAAGCAGTTCTAACAAGAATTTTGGTTCCGCTTTCGCACGCATTATTTGGGAACCAATTTTTATACTATCCCCTTGTAAATTAGCACCTAGAATTCTTTTTATTGTAGTCGAATAGAGTATCCATATTGACCGTTTAAAATGTATTTATTTGCAGTTGTGCACAGTCTATACTTTATCTAAATTGGTTTAGCATTATGGGCGTAAATTGCTTAAGCATAAAAAATATAATAGAAATTTTAATATCAGTGATCCCAAAAATGCCCATGTACAAATCTCTAAATAGGCAAGTGCAAAACGTTTACACCCTTTTTAATCCAATTAAAAACAACATATTCGCTTGATTTTTATGTTGAAGTCATAATGATTTGCTGCATAGGAATAAACAACAGATGAAAATGTTTTGTTTTGCTTTGCTTTGGCGTCGCTGTATATGCACAATGAAAAGAGCAATTTGATTTGTCCATTTCCATATTTACATTTATCTATGTACTATAATATTTTGCCCATGTTTGAATAATAGTATAATAATGTAGCGTATTTCGCATAGCTGCTCTCTGTTTTGTTTCTTTCGGTTCATTTGCTTTCAGCTGGAAGAATAGAGAACAAAAAATATTCTCTCTGTCGTGCTCTAAAAAGCGATTCACATTGTAGCGCATGTTGTTCAAGCAGTTCGACATTAGGCTCGAAACTGTTGTGGATGCACTTTCTAACATGTTGGCGAGCATCAGTTGAGTGTGTTTTTGTTGGCAAAATTTGAAAAGAAGAAGAATCAAATAAAAATTTAAAACAAAAAAGCGAAAGAAAATATTTAGAACAGCGATGTAGAAAAGGAGAGCACACATAGTGTGACTGTATCTGTCTCTTTTGCACTGCGCGATATTTCATGCGAATCTTTCTGAGTCATAATTTTTAGAGTGTACCAAAATACAACACAAATGCAACGTAACTAATTCCAATGTTTGTTACTCTTTAGCAACAAGCAGCCGACTTCGGCATGCATTCGTTGGTATGTGTATGAAAACACAAATGAAAAGATTATGCTGTTCCTTTTTGTACGATGGAGGGTACCTCCATGCCCCCTAGCTGCGCGAATGAAAACAGATTGCAATGGATTACAAATTCAGCATGAAATACAGCGAAAAGTATTATTACTTGTTTACCGAACCTCGCAAACATGTCACACGCAAATTATGCAATATACACAAATTCGCTGTAGACAGTTAACAAAATGGCTTCTAGCGGCTTCAAAGCGGAAATACGGCATAAACGTTTGCCGCCGTGTTTCGTTTCCGTTTAAAGCGCGCTGCGGCTAACTTTGCATTGTTTTCTCTTTCCAAGCGTTCTCCAATTACACTAAACTTACATTTCAATTGAACTTTCAGGCCACGGGGTGGTGCCTTTGCTGTACTTTGGTCTCTAAACAAAAAAAAAAAACAAAAAAAAAATAGAAGAAAATATAAATTTACAATTTTGAATATAGCTACTCGCTAATTTTTAAGAAAGCCTCAACTGGCGACTTTAGTTGACTTTAACCCCAGTTGGAAGCTATGGCGGTTCTTGCTTATAAATCTTAATTAATTAAAATACAACATCAACAACAACAACAATAACAAATAACAAGACTGGCGACAATGCAAA
>JAWNNQ010001276.1:0-13237 GCA_035044765.1 Leucophenga montana | reverse complement strand
ATCTCCCTCGTAGCACCAGGACGAAACTTGCACAGTTAAGATTCAGATGGAGCGTTATGCTCGAGTGCTACAGGGAAAGAATTGGGATAAGCAATACTAATTGCTGCCCTGAATGCGGTCAATCACCGCATGATACTATTCATTTGTTCAATTGCCCGTCCCATCCGACACAATTGAGCCCTTTAGACCTCTGGTTACGAGCAGAGGATGTTGCTATTTTCCCAGACCTTGACACCTGAGGTTGCATTTCGGTCTGTCTTTCTCTTACATTCATAAATTGATTTGCACTACTACATTCATTTCATATATAATAAATTGTGTATATATAATTTCCTGGTACAGCTCACACGAAGCTGTTACAACAACAACAAGCCGAGTTTGTAAAATAGCTTGGCACATGGTTAAAGAAAGGTTTGACATGGTAAAACACATAATGCTAAACGAAAGCAGCTTGAACAAAAACCTACATCTTTTTACTTGTTAATGGGGTCGAAATCTACAGCGTTCGTTGTTTTGTTGTTTATTTAGAAGTGTATTTCTTAAGGATATCATCTAATTGTATGAGGTTAGTCTGTGTTTTTGGAAGATATGTAACTCGTACCCTTTTGACGAAGAATTATCCTGAATCTCAGTTATGTTAGTTTTAGTTTGCAAGTCGCGCTTACTTTTATAAACAATTATACCTTGACTTGCGCACTCAGCCAGTCGATTTTCTGAGAATTCTTTTGACATTTCAGTAAAAAATCAGCCGAACTTTTTCAATGTACCTTTTCTCATTGCTTTTAACATATGTTAAAAAAATCATTCATCTGACATTATTTCCCTTTACATATGTACCAAATCACATCTCTTATTTTTTCCAAATATTGGTCGGTAGTAACACATTTCAGGGATAGAGACTTTAACAATCTGCATGCTGAAAACTTTATATTTTATTTACAATTTCTTTGTTTCAAAATACCAATCGTTCCAATATCATTATTACGAAACTTGTCAGCCTGCGTTTTGAAAGTGTGGTAAGTTTTCTTATATTTTTTTTTAGTTATTATTACACAAAAATTAGAAGCGAAGTAGTGATGGAAATCTCTCGATAATGAACATTTTCGATAGTGTTTAAAAAACTTTATTGAAGCAATCGACAGACTATCGTTAGTCCTCCACCTCGATGGAGTAGTGAAAAAAATAGTTTACTAGCGTGTAGCATAGCAGCTGTGTAAGCAATCAAACCATCGTGAAAGCGACTGATAGGGGATTGAATTCTTAATCTACCTTTGACCTGTATCAATTGTCACTTTAATTGCATTAACTATGAATAACAAAGTCGATGTTGTACACTAACATATTCTCAAATTTTCAGTCATTATCTAGGCTTCTAATAAGGGGAGAATCGTTAGAAGCTGATATGATCTGCTGACCAAGGTAGTGGAAAGTGTTTATCTAATATGAATTCATTGCTCTCATTACTCTATTTTAAATTTAGGTCACGTGTATCAATGATTTATTATTCTTTATATCGTTTTTATTTTCAGGTTGAATTGTACTTACATACATCAAAATTTGTTGTACCTGAAACTTGAAACATGAATTTGTTTTGAATCGGTGATACTTAAGCAACAGAACACTTAGCAACTGTATTGTTCAATCATTCCACTTTTTACTAAACTTCATTACTTTTAAGTCGCAACATCTTAAAATTATAGTTTCCGCAAGTC
Source organism: Leucophenga montana (assembly GCA_035044765.1). Taxonomy (NCBI): domain Eukaryota; kingdom Metazoa; phylum Arthropoda; class Insecta; order Diptera; family Drosophilidae; genus Leucophenga; species Leucophenga montana. The sequence continues at coordinate 11,525 of JAWNNQ010001276.1, read as the reverse complement.
ATGTTTAAAAAGCATTGATGACACAATGTACATCAACGAAAAATTTTCATCAAAAGTTTTGTATTCTAAACCAAATGAGGATGATTCTGCAGATATTACAGCGGTAATATTGAATAAAAGGCATGAGACTAATCCTAGGTGTAGCTTATATAAAATCGGAGGTATAATATTTAAAATCAATGTAAACAAATTTTTAACAGTTCCCACGATTTTGCAGCTAAAGTACCAGCTCGTTTGGTACTCTACTTTTTATCCTGGTCAGGATTCCTTGTCTCGTTTATGATGCGAAATGACATTAATTTTGCACTTGTCGCAATGGCAGAGTCCCAAGAGAACTCGTCACATACATACAAAGTGGACAATTTGGCAATTGTGGAAGACGAGAATCTAACAACAGTTGCACCAATGGTAATCTTGTCTTTATACCTAACATTTATATATACATACATATATAGCATCCACATGTAATATCCAACATGTATGCAATTTATTTCTGTGATTGTACAAAATTATTCTCTACATGATTCCACGATTCAAAAATGTAGTACATAGAACCGAATTATATTTTAATCCATCTCTTGCTCTTAAAGTAATGAGAGAAAAATAATGATACATTTCTGGTAGCGTCTGCAAACTTTCACTTCACACGAAATTTTAAGCCGTTAGCAGTTTTATATCGCAACCAAGGAAAAATATTTTTAAAATGTTTAATTTTAAAAGTGCGTTTGTATGAGTGATACCCAAAAAGTGGGCGACACAAGCACATTTCTACCACATATACTAGCACGTATGGCCTTCGGTGAATTAATCGACGACAATCTAAGAATAATTTTGTATATTATTGCGTTTATGCGTTTGTTGATATTGCTATTTCATCAAGCGCCAATCACAACTTCAAACAGTCTATACCTGTCTATAAATCGCTTTATCACTGATAGCATCATAGAGGAGTATGAGTATACTTCTGGAAGGGCCCAATTGCATAAAGATGCAACTGAACATGCCATACGCTCTTATAGAGACAATATTATACTAGGTGGAAGAAATCCGCCTATTAATGAGAGCGAAAAACATCTCCCTCGTAACACCAGGACGAAACTTGCACAGTTAAGATCCGGATGGAGCGTTATGCTCGAGTGCTACAGGGAAAGAATTGGGATAAGCAATACTAATTGCTGCCCTGAATGCGGTCAATCAACGCCCGATACAAATCATTTGTTCAATTGCCCGTCCCATCCGAATCAATTGAGCCCTTTAGACCTCTGGTTACGACCAGACACTCCCACTTTAGACTTATTATATGTAAATTTTATTTTTTACCTTTTTGAGATAGCCCCCATACAAACCATTCCACAAACAAATAAAATAATTATATTAAAATGCAACATTTATTGTATATATGTTTTAATAAGATTTAATATTTCGTGTGAATATTATTAGAGCTTAGGATAAACCTGTTAACTTCTTGTTTTCAAAATAAGAAAGAATGGAGTTAGAGTAGTTGTATGTTCACGACTACGAAATACCCTGCACCCTACGCAGACTTTGAAATTTTTTATCATACCCATATGGGATCGTAGGGGGCAGTGAAAAGGAGTGGCAAAGGAATGGTGTAGCAGGGGGGTGGAGGGGCAGAAACTCGCCGGGTACCAACTAGTATATATATATATTAAAAATTCATGTTATTTTAACTTTATTCAGATGTAACTATAACTTTTCAATCGTTCAAATTTCTCAAAAAAGTGCAGGAAAAAAATTTTTTTTTTAAACTATTGTAGTATAATTGATATGCTGACTTTCTCGTAGAAGCAATTCCACAGCACAGTTCGACAAATCCGACGAACTTATCGAGAATACTCATTTGGTTGCAAAAGAATGTCTAAATAAAACCAAACTCGTCAAGTTGGTGACACGCCTCCAAATTAAAAAATGAGAATTCGTACATACATATACGAGGGTTAATATTCAACAATATAAACTTGCTGTATTGAGACATTTTTACCAATATATAATATCGACTGAGACGCTCGAACTTGTTAAAATTCTTACTTTCCAAGCAATTTAACAATATATATAAGTATTTTTCCTAATAGTGCACATTATTTCAGGTTGTCACCGGCGAGGACAAGTACGATTGGCCATCAACTGTAACGTCTCTAATTGTAAGTTCGTTCTATTGGTGGTACGTGCTCTCTCAAGTTGTTGGTGGAGTTGCGACACAACACTTTGGGACCAAGGCTGTATTCGGCTTGTCGCAACTAACTACCGCTCTTTGCAGTCTGTTGATACCAACTGCAGCCGATATTCACTACTCGGCTGTGATTATATTGCGATCAATCCAAGGATTTGCTTCGGGCTTAACATGGCCCGCAATGTATGCAATAGTCGGTTATTGGATACCGCTTGCTGAACGATCACGTTTCATGTCAAGCTTTCAAGGATTTAGCATTGGTATTGGGTTAACTTATCCACTATGTGGATTTCTCATCAATAATTTTGGTTGGCGTTATGTATTTTATACAACTGGAAATTTAGGCGTTGGATGGTGCATCCTATGGTACTTTTTAGCCTATAATACACCTCAAGAACATCCTCGAATTGGAGAGAAGGAACTCCAATATATTGAGGTCAATATTAGCGCTGAAGTGAAGGAATCATTGGGCATGCGAGTTCCGTGGAAGCAAATATTTAAATCGAAACCCGCCTACGCTATTGGCATAACAACATTTGGACGAATTTGGATTCATTACATATTTATCGTTAGCGGACCAAATTTCATGAAAAACATTCTTGGTTTTGAATATCAAGCTAATGGATTTCTATCAGGAATGCCTTTTATTTGCTCATATATATCGTCCGTAGCTTTTTGCTACGTAGCTGATAAACTTATTCTTTGTAAAAAGTTAAGTCTCACGAACGTACGTAAAATATTTACAGCTTTATCACAAATAGTGCCTGGACTTCTAATATACTGGATTGGATATGTAGATGATATAACGTTTCTTTTGGTTCTGTGGTTTATAGCTGTATCATTTATAACTGCATCTTATGCTGGAGCTATGGCTAACATTGTAGATATCGCTCCAAATCTGGCTGGTCCAGTTCTTGCATTCTGTCAGACAATACATATGTCTGCATCATTTCTTTCGCCTTTAGTAGCTGGTCTTATTGTTACTCAAGAAGTGAGATATACATACATATACTCGAATGCGTTCTAAACTCTCAAAGAATAATTAATATCGCTAGTTTATTATTTATATACCATTCACACTTACTGTAAAGCTAGAATTATCATATTATGATCTAATGGAGCTATAGAAGATCCCACAAAGTATGTATGTATATTTTTTATCAGCTTTCCGACATTAGTCACTTGCTGAAATCCGGTGTAGAGTCTTAATATTCTCCTAAGCACAAAAGCATCCACATTTATGTGCCATTTCCACTTGCAGAAATCTTATATAGCTCTAAAGGAGCTATAGAAGATCTCACAAAGTATGTATATTCTGTATCAGCTTTCCGACATTAGTCAATTGCAATTGTTAAATCCGATATCTAAATACAGTCAATAATTAAAAAAAAATTTTTTTGGTGGTGATAACTTATGGAACGTTTTAAGTCCCACCCACTTCTAGGGGCAGCCCCCAGATAAAACCAAATTTTGGGTTTTGTATGAAATACTCTCATTATAGTCAATATCAACTTGATATTTGATATGCGAGCTAATAGACACACGCTTCACTAAATAAATAGTCGTCTCACACACAGAAGACGTGCACCCATATAAGTCGTCAGTGATTTTTATATATTTATATGAAGCAATTATTTATTACAGACAACTTGGACGGATGTTTCACAAATATGTTAATGGGCGCGTCCCACCCATATTTCCGGTAGCCCTGATACAAACCCACCACACTTGTGGTGAATGGTATTAAAACATCGGTTCCACTGAAGTTATCGTTTTTTTTTTTTTTTTTTGCTTAAAGTTGTAATTGTAGTCTAAACTATATTAACAAGACATTTAAGCGTTGCTGAGTGTTTGGAGCGCAGATATAAGAAAGAAATCATACATTATATAATTAATAAATTGTGTATATTTATTTTCGACAGAAATCCATTGAACAATGGCAGACAGTTTTTGGTGTCTACGTCAATCATAACAATACTAACGTACATTGTGTACCAATGTTACGGAACTGCTGATATACAACCCTGCAACTTTATTCAATCGGTTAACAAAGCAGGATTAGAAGAAAGTCAAATTCTTAAGGAGCCAAATAAAGAAAGCATTCCAAATGATGAGTAGTATAAATATTTAACGCTATTAATTAAGCACGGTCGAAATTTTATAAGTTCTAAAGATATTAGAACATAATTGCCAATCTTATGTTTGAATTTTTACATATGTTTTCATTTAATTTCCACTAATTGTTTTGTAGTGCTACAAACATGACAAAATTACTTTTTATTTACATATGTATGTAAGTACTTTAAAACAAATGTACAATTAGAGTTTATCATATATTATTAAAAAATATATGTAAATATTTATGCTATGGTTGGGTATTTGTATATAAGCAAACTTAAAAGCAGTTTATGCAAAAAAAAATAAAGTTTTTGTGGGCCTTATAAATAAATGGTAGAAGTATTGAGTACTTTCATGGCATTGACAACAAATAAAATCACATAAAAAAGAATGCATGCACAAATCTGTAATACCAAAAGTCGTGAAAATAAATATTTTCTTATGATATTTTATAAATGATCCATTTGAAAAAGTTGGGATATAATTACTGGGTAAAATAGATTATCGATTTGGGGCCGTTTTCATGACTTGCCTTTAACTTTACCGCTCATATTTTTCAGGCGTTATGCTTGTTTTCAATGTCACGACTCTTATTAAGCCTATAACCGTAACGCCGAGTTCGGCGAGCCGATAAATTTATCAGAATTTTTTGCAAAGTGACGTGCCAACTCGATCGATAAAAAACCAAAGTAAAATAAAAACAAACAAAATTGAAATTTTGTATTAAAATTTTAAATGCAAACGTGCACATTATATTCATATTACGTTTTTGGAATTGGTCTGTCCACCTCTTCAAATATTGTCCAGGGCTACTCAAAATTGATTTATTATAATTTTGATGTCGTGAAAAGCACTACACAATTTTATTCCGCCTTTAGCATATCTTGCCGTTTCGTATTTTCTTTTTTATCGGTAAGTCGTGAGAACGGCCCTTAGAAGAGTATGGGTATTTTTCAAAAAGTATAAATACTTATATAATAATTACTTTAAAAGTGATGAAAAAAATCCATTTGAAAAAGTTGAAATATATTTACTTGATAAAATAGATTATCGAATTAACAGAGTATGGGTATTTTTAAAATGTGATAACTACTTGTATAATAATTACTTTAAGAGAGATGAAAAAAAAACAAGAGTGGCGCAGTGGACCGAAATTCGACATGTCGCCTTCACATATGTACTGAATAAAATTATCCTACCTTACATATTTCCTGAAAGGTTATAGCCAGATATATATGGGACAACTGTCCCCTCGGCTTTTTTTATTTGGACTAAATAAAAATAAATCAGTCAAATTTTCAGCTCTTAATCTCGTACATTTTCCAAGATATTTAAACATTTTTTTCGATTTTATTATTTTTTTAATAGTAAAATTGAAAATTAGCGATTGGGGATTTTTTTCTTAATTTACACGAGTAAAAGTCATGAAAAAATATTTTTGTTTGGATTTTCAGATGAACAGCTGATTTTTAGCGAAATAAATAAGATATAAATCTTTTACGCCTAATCCTTTTAACGCTTTTTTGAAAAGTGTCACTCACCAAATTCTGACAGAAAATGTCTTTTATACTCCTTTATACTCAGGAATTTTTTCAATTTTTTTAAAGTGGTGGAACAATACGAAAAAAATTAAAAAGTATTTTTTTTTTATAATGACTCATCGCAGACTTGAAAAAAAAATTGAAGGACTCGTAAGGGTACATCGATCATCTTTTCGAGGGATTTTAATAATAAAACTAACCATAGAGCTCATATTAATTCCTAACCCTCTAAGACTAATTTTGAAAATAATGAACAAAAATAAGTGAAATATTTTTTTCTAAGGTAAATTTGGGCCTCTGAATTCAAAAATGTACTCAGAAAAGGTGTACATCGTTTCGTTTACCTGTAAGGTGACAAAATGTAAATAAGTGTCTCAAGGCTCTTTTGGGGCTTTGCTACATTTTATTTTGTATTATGATACTCCAAAAAAACAGTTTTTGTTGGGTGTTCAGCATAAGTGCAGATTGCATTTTGTGCAAACACACTGAGTTTTAGAAATCTTGCAATTTTTGCACCATCTTCTTCCGCCATCTCGACTCAACCAAACTGGAAAATGGTTGAGCTTGTCAAGTCGCAAATCCGTTATTGGGTGCTTTGATTTTTCACCCTGCTTCAGCTGAGAGATTGGAGACTGCATTGATCACGAGGAAGATTGGAGAATGAATTGACCAATCAGTTTGAGCAAGCCGCAGTGAAGATGGAGACTGCGTTGTCCGTTTATAAGGGTTGCGGCTTGGGCAACCCGGCAATTGCCTGCCTTGATATGCCACTATACCAGCAGTAATTTCTTCTCGAAAGTCCGGGAGATTGATCAATTTTGACGAGCTTACGTTTTCCTTATGCTCATTTTTTATTCGCCTATATAAAATGTAAGCGTTTGTTACTGCCATATCAACCAGGTGATAAAAAATTCGAGTAGCAGCATCCCGAGTTTTTGCTTTAATGTGATAGCGGCCCATGAATCCTTCCGTAAGGTCTATGCCGCCCATGTGGGCGTTATATTCTCGAACAATTTGTGGACAATTAATTTGTAAGTATTTCTTAGACTTACGATCGTACCAAGATGCTTTTTTGCAGTACCACTACTCGAATTTATAAATGGTTTAACACCCACATAGGTGGATAGCAGGCGAACGGATTTGTTGTCTTTCCACAAAACATTACTTATATCGACGGCATACGAAGATCCAACGAACTCAATTGAAAACCCCCCTGGGCATTTTATTGATAGTGCTATCGAGTGGCAGCTTGCAATTGGGTATGCGATTTACACGCACTGTGCCTAGGCTATAAATACCTTTGGCACGCAGATAGACCATCAGCGACGTATAGAAGTTATCAAAATATACAATATGATATTTGAAACTTGGTACGTTTGATGTTAAGCAAACAACAATGTTGCCCGAGGCCCCAATATCTGGCTCATCAGGCAAAATCACGTTATCACCTGCACCGCTGTAGATCTCAAAACGGTAGGCATAACCAAATGAATCGCATAGAACAAATTGTCCAATAAACCACTTGTGTGGTGGCTTACATTGTTCATGCTTGCTTTGGCACGGAATCAAACCTTTGATTAAGACAGTTTACAAATTCACGTTTGCGGTACTGTAGATCATAGCCTAGTTCACCCTTCTTGATCCGCTTGCTATCATCACGCAGAGAGAAATACTGTTTGATTGATTCGAATTATTCGAAACAGTATGCTTCGGGTCATACAGTTTCGAATAGGTCCAAACGCATGCTTTCCCCAGTAGCTTTTCAATTTGGGGTAGCGATAAATGGACATATAAATCAAAATTCCAATGTAATGGTGGATGTCGTCGAAATACAAAAAAGTTCACTTGAAGCCCCAAGAGTGTCACAAGACACTTATCACAATTGCAGTGCTAAAATGCTCTATTTTAATTATTTCATAAATATGCCATTTAGTTAAATTAGTAATTAAACGTACCTTTCTGGAACAAAATTAATAATTTGAATTGCTCGGCTATTTCTCACTTTTATTCGCACAGCAAAACTCACAATGAACCACAAGAAATTTAACGCGCAAAAAAAACACATGGCATGTGCAAGTCAAAACAAAACAACCGTTAAAAGCTTCCAAGAGCTTTAAAGCTTTTGCAAATGCTACGCTGTGTTTTTAAGCAGCACTTATATAAAAATATTCCAATGTTAAAAAACGGACGACTTTTTTAGTTATTGTGATTTAAAGGATAAGTGTCTTGAGGCACCCTTAAGTGTTAGAAGGCTAAGCAATCATTATAAGGATAATAATAATATCTTCTAACAATTCCTTAATCATAAAAATAATCGTTTATAAAAATCTTTAATAATGAACTTGAATTCCACTAAGTCCAACTATTAAATGAACAACGGCAGCATTCTGCGAATATAAATTTTATGCAACGGATCCAAAACTACCTCAGCCTAGCTACACCAGAATTCTGCATTTAGTTGTCTGCTACATTTCTAAGGACTACACAACCATCGTTTCGCCGTTATACTGGAACTCGTTGCTACGAAACGCATTGTGACTGGCGTAGAATTTTGCAGCAGTATTGATTACTGTGCCTAAATTTCTAACCTCATTCGTTATAAACATATTGCAGAGGATTCTACAAGTATCGCTCTGGTGTTGTATATGCACTGGTGATCACCGGACGGTCGTCGTAACTGAATACGGAGGCATATCATTTGAGTTGTACATAAAAAACAATGCATACAGAATATTATTTTCTTTTTATTGAACTCTTGCTTTTACCCGGCGCGTTGCTGCCCTTCCCCTTGCTTCTCCCATCCCCTGCCACTCCTTCCCACTGTCCACCTTCCCTCTACCTGACCTTCCCTCTGCCTGACCTTCCACCTGTCCCACCTTCCCAATGCCCCTTTACTCTACCTCCAATTCTCCTACCCCTCTCCTCCAGTCCCCTCCAGCCGTTCTACAAACACCCCTTACGCTCCTCTGCCGCCTTCCCCTACTTCTCCTAACTTTACCACCCCGTTTCCCTGCCCCTTCGATCCTATTCACATGTATACAACATATCATCCTTCTATCTTAAATAGTACCCAGCACACGTTGCTGCCATTCCCTACCCTACCTCCCATTCCCGTACCCCCTTTCCCTAACACTTACCTTTTCCTACCACCCTACCTCTTCTTCCTTTTTAAAAGGCCCTGCCCCTAACCCTACCACCACGCCCCATACCACTTATTCCCCTCCCTCTCTAACTACCTTTCTTTCACTCCAACTTCTCCGTGCCCCCTTTCCCATGCCCTCCACGACCCCATTAACTAAGTCAAAAGACAATCAGAGTATACAAACAGAGGAGGCAAATGAACAATAAATATATATATAATTAAAGCAAAAATATAAATATTAAGATTCAAAATTGTAACAGTAATTTAACGTATAATATGCATATTACTTTTAAACTGTTTGTGAATTATATGAATTATAAGTACATATATATTATTATTTCTTAAATTTTCTAATGTTCCGCTCAACATTCTTAATTTTTTCTTACATAAGGATCTTCTCCTGACAATAGCGAAATTAGCAAAATTGTTCCTTTTCATTTTTTTTTTTTTTTTTGTATTATCGTATGTCAATGTCAATCAGTTTACTTAAAAACTATAATACATTTGTATGTTAAAAAAGTGACATTAAAGCATTTAGCTTAGAGTAAAAAAAACACAACTAACAAAAAAATAAGGCTAAATAGTGAATATCATTTGGATAAAATCTTTGGAGCCGTCTACGGCATGTATTAACGACCAGAGTCGCTGCTAAATGATTAACATGAGAAGCCAGTCGATCATTATATCTGCTGCTGTAAAGTTCAACTGTTCCATGACTGTTGGCATTTCCAAATCTCGATGTAAAACTTTATTGCTCAGGCAGTTCCCTTGCCTCAATGAAAAAGTACAGTGACTATAATTTTCGCTATTGACTTTTATATTCCAGCGATTTGCCCAACGTTGAAAATCTTCAAGATAGTTTTGAATGTTAGATGAAGCTTAATGTTTGAGTTTGCAAGTATGGCCGCATCGTCAGCATACGTAGCCAGAAGCATGTTCTCATTTACTGGAACTGGCATATCAGCAGTATACAAAGTATAAAGGACAGGACCAAGCACACTGCCTTGTGGTACACCAGCAGCGGCAGATCCCTGAGCGCTCATCTTTCACCTCGACTGTGAAGGCACGGTTAAGCAAATACGACTTCAAAAGAAGGAATTGCGATGTAGGTAAAATAGATTTAATTTTGAAGAGAAGGCCTTCAATCCAGACTCTATCAAAAGCTTGCTGTACATCAAGAAAAACAGCACAGCTATATTGCTTATTCTCATAGGACTTAAGAATATGTTGGAAAACTCTGAGCACTTTTTCAGGGTTCCCATGGTGATGCCTAAAGCCAAACTGATGATCAGGAATGGCACTCTGGACGTCCAAAGCAGGTAAAATTCTACCAAGAAAAATTCTTTCAAATATTTTTGATTGGTCTATAAGACGCAACAAGGTTTTCTGGTTTGCAAGGTGTTGGTATTATTATATATAAAACAGCGTACTTCCATTGAGATGGGAAGTGGTGGATGCGAATCATGGTATGGAAGAGTAGTACCAAAAACATTATTGCTTTATCATTATGCGCCTTTGCCACCCTGTCATCAATTCCGTCATACCCCGGGGCTTTCTTTTTCTTAAGCATTTTAATCTGCAGACGAACCTCTTGCGGAGAGATAGGCTCTCTTCAAGAAAATTAGCGGTGTCTCGCACATCATCTAATTCAGCTAGATCGAAATGTGTTAAGTGTCCTTCGAGCTCAGCGGCAAAGGCCTCAGCTTTCTCTTTATCCTTGCGGCACCAGGAGTTGTTGAAGTCTTTGATAGGCACGTGTCTCAAAGGTTGTCTCTTTACGCAACGTGTCGCTTTCCATAAGTTAACCCATAGTTCTTGTTGGGGTCAGCATTGCGAAGCATGTCATCAAAGAATTCACTGCGTACTACATACAGCAACTTTTTCAACTCAGCAGCAGCTCTTTTCCATGCCAAACAATCACGCTCATAACGGATTCGCATAAAACGCCTATTTAAATCTGGAAGATTCAATAATGATTGATTTTGAGTTGCAAATTCAGCCGCTTCAAAGATATGTCGAGCAGCATCTTCCACGTCCTGAGTAGAGCAAAGTTCCATATTAAGGTTGAGAAGCTGGTCAAGACGCTGTTGGAAAATCGGCAAGTTAGCTTCTCTTGGCAAAAGCCTCGGCTTATAGGCTGTAGACGCATGCAGAAAAGCTGGCATCTACAATAAGTGTTAAATGATCAGAGTTGAGATCCCTAGTGTCAAAGATGCGCAGTCGGGCTTGATGGTATGCCAGCAAATACTGCAAAATCCAGAGCATCAGGATGACGAGTGCTATCATAAGGGGAGTACGTCGGCCCTCCAGTGGCAAGCTCTTCGAAATTTGAGTTGACAACACAGTCAAACAGCGACCTTTCGGCGTTGAAAGTCTGGATCCCCAGAGGCGATGCTTAGCGTTCCAGTCACCAGCGGCCAGGAATTTGGGACCAAGCATATAAAAAAGTCTTTAAACTGGATCTCAGATAAAATATACCCAGGAGGGCAGTAAACGGCAGCAAAGATAAAGTCTCCATGATCACTAGACACTT